>BGPR01005290.1:0-96060 GCA_013235015.1 Araneus ventricosus
GTCCCATTTTGAAACTAAGAGCTATTTTGAGAGGCACTTCTTAATTGTGAGTGGTGGGGTGCTAAGCAAAATACTTCTAAAGAAAAGTAATCGAGAAAAACTCATTGAAGTGAGAAAGGGAGCTTAGTTTAGTTATATTAACGTTCAGTTTTGAAGCAACACAAAGGCTATTTTGGGATGAGCCTCGCAATTTTTATCAGATGACAAGGACGACGCCTGAGCAACCATCCCCTTTCCAAACTTACGCACCACACCAGCAGGAGGGCGTTTCACCCCTACGTATGATTTAACGTGCAGCAAACACACATACATGGTGAATCTTTGCCGGAATCGTGTTTTGGACATGGAACCCTCCAGTCCCGACGCCGAGACCTTACCACTAAGCCACCGCGGCCCGTACGCAAAGAGAGAGTATTGTAATCGTCAAAAATTTCGACTTAGAGATTTTGATGAATCTCCACGTTTCAGACCTCCCTTAGTGACAAAAGCACATATTTGAAGCTAGCAGTACCTGCACGGCGTTGCCCGTGGTATCATGAATTTCAACAAAATGTTTTTTAAAGCCCACAATGACATAAAATAAAATTTTTGAAAACAAAAATCAATACAAATATATATATATATTATTGATTTTGACCGCTTATATAGAATGAGTAAAAACAATTATAATTCAGTCAGGCTGACGCCTTAAAATGTTTAAATGTTTCGTTCCTATTTAAAATAGTTAATTGGTGACATTAGATACTTTGAATTAAAGCCATTCAACAAAATGATTTCAAATTGAAATTACACTAGCAAATCAACCGATATTTTCGAAATTTTTTTTAGGATTTAAAAGATTGAATCCTATAAACCAGATAAAATGTTAAAGAATGAAAACTGAATGAAATCTTAAACGATTTCAAATGGTAGAATACGCCTCGAAAGATACAGACAAACATAATTTCTATAGTATTTAAATATATCCAAAATGAATCAAAGAGGAAAAGAAAAAGGGAGATTAAATCTTCCACTTCAGGTTTAAACTTTGAAGCCAGATTATGTAAATAGCTCCTTGAAATCAATTTTATTTTTTCTAGTCTTCTCTAACTAAAGATATGGTCAGAACGTACTGGTATTGCTCGCTTGACGACTGCGTCCAATGAAGGAAGAGAATAAATCACGGCTGTTTTTTTTTCGCCAGATGGCGTAGCCAAGGCAAAAAGTGCGAAACGGCGTGCTTCTTCACTTTCGGCATTCGAGAAATTCTCTGATCCCATCTAGAAATAAATTAATCTAAAATCGAAGAAATAAAAAATTTTAACCGTTCTTATTTTAAATCGGAGAAAAATAATTGATTTACTACCAAAAAATTTTGAAAATGATATCTTTATTAGAACATCGGATGCAAAAGTTTTAAGAATACCAGAAAATTTTATTTTTGAAAAGTGACTATTTTTTAAAAAATTCTCAAAATTCAGTAAATTACGTAAGAAATTCAAAACTAACTTCAGTAGAACGGAAATAGCGTGCTCTTTCCGATGGTGTATCAATTTTTGTCGTACAATTATTCGAAACCATTCTATTGAGAAATTAGTGCGAAAAATCAATCAAAACAACACAAAACATTAAATAAAAAATTTTTTAGATCAAATTTTAAAATTTCGGCTTCGAGGTGCATTCAGACACCATTAGGACTACCTGTGTGCCAAATTTCATAGCTGCAAGTGCGATAGATTCGTCTGGACATCGCAGACACACACACACAAACATTGCCTTTTATAAGTATAGATTATGTTTTTCTTCTTCTCTGTGAACACCATAACTCTAAAACTGAATGAGCTAGATTCACGAAATTCGGTATATGGTTTTTATACTGCACCCCATTCTAAATTTCTGCACCAAACCAGCGGGAGGGTGTTTGACCCCCTACGTATGATTTAACGGGCAACAAGCCCACATATACGGCGGATCTTTGGTGGAATCGGGCTTCAAGCCTGGAACCCTCCAGCCTCAATGCCGACACCTTACCGCTAGGCCACCGCGGCTTCAAGAAAAAAGGGGCAGAATAGAAAGTAAAAGAAAAGATGAGATACGCCTGAAAAATTTCGTTGCCTCATTAAAAGGGTGTACCATAAGATCTTTACGATCATCTTAATGAATGATAGTTAAGTCTGATTTCATTGTTTCCAACTCAATGAATTACAAATCCTTTTTCCCAATAGAGCTGCCTTTGAAGCGAATGCAAATCGACAACTGTATTCTTATGATGAGCCAAAGATCCTCATTTAATGTTGAAATCTTTTTATCGGAAACATATTATCACACAATATTTATCACGCGCCTTTATTGGTATTGCAGTTTTGATACACCAGCTGTTCTACGATCTCTAAACAAAGCAATCGATGTGTTAATATTGATTTCTGAATACACTTACCATAAAATACGATAACCTCAAGAAATCGAAATATTTCCGAGTCTTCCTTCAGAGCAATGTTACGACAGATAGTTTCTTAAATAAGATCGTTTTCAGAATCAATTTCGATGTTGTCTGGACCAATAGAAACAGAGACCACGATTTAAATCAATCTGTAACTTGACACAAATGAACGGAATTATGGATTTACTAGTTAGACAGCAAAGATTTCGATGATGTTTAGTACTTGCCGAGTAAATGAAATTATTGGTATGCGTTACATGTATGTCAAACCCAAGCAATGTTTCAAAACTTTTAAATGATTCAAATATTGAAAATAGATTTTTAAATTAGTTTTCCCGTATAAAACAAAAAAGATTGTGAAAAAATAAAAAGTCCGTTTAAAGTTTATAAGATTGTCTTTCAATAAGATCTCTTATAATAATAATAATAATAATAATAATAATAAACGCGGATTTGTGAGAGCGTGCGTGTGTGCATGCGTTGTAGCCTGAGATAGATGTAAAGTAGAACATAAGGAAGGTATCTGACTTAGCTCCAATATACCACAGAATATTACCAAATTCAGAAAGTTCCCGATCTTATTTTATTTCGGAAGAAGGAGTACAGGAAAAAAAACGTTTATTTGGTGTTTCCTTCGAAGTAACTCCCCTGTGAACACCCACCAATACCTACTTCGCTGCACTATTTTTAGGATTTTGAGAATCCTTGGCCCTTGTTGCAACTAAGCCATATTTGGGAAAGGCAGATGGCGCTGTTGTCTGCTGCGCATGCTTGGAAGGTTACATATAATGAAATTATAATGAAATGCATGTGCTCTGTATTTTAAGATCTCTATGCTGTGTACTGTTATGAGCTATCGCTAAGATCTGTGTAACGATGTACACTGTGCTTGGTGTGATGTTGCTATTCGTCCTCAGATGTAAAATAAAAATATTCTTAAAACCTACTCAGGGTAAGACCAATCTGAATTTGTTCTTGATTATTAAATGTTTAAGCTAAGGAAATATTTAGAAATTGTAACACATTCATCGCTGCGGACGAAATATCTCGTCCTTCAGGAATCTTCATTACACACTAGAATTTGACCTGCATAACAAATTTATTAAGTTAAACATGTTGACAGATGTCCACAGAATACGTTCAGCTCTTTCTTTTTTTATTTATAAATTTTCACTGTTACTTTTTGTCTTTCTTGGAGCTTTCATCTAATCTGCCCATAGCGATGAATGTCTTAAACAAATTCTTCGTCATAGGAAAAGAAATAGTCACGTGGAGCTAGATTAGGAAAATAAGCTAGTTGTGGATGCAATTTACACTTGGAGATGGTTGTGAGCCGGTACCTAATCGAGATGGAGCACCCACGACTTGGACTTCCAAATATCTGGTTGCTTGCGTCTCTTCCGAGTCATGCAGGTGTCTAAAGCAACAAGTTGTGCAGTCTCGCCAGCAGGGGTGGCGCCAGTGGGGGAAACGGGGGCAATAGCCCTCCCCGTCGGAGGAAATGTTTGTGCGGGGTATTCAACTAGTTGATAAATAAAGATCTAGCGAAAATTTGAGAACAATTTCATTACATTCGTCCCCTCGTACATCAGGTCGTGCCCACCTGTCAGGCAAACTCTAACGCCACTCCTGCTCGGCAGCAGTTTTTCTACGGGCATTTTTCACAATTTCTTTGGTAACGTCAGCTGGTTCGTCCGCTGTGGATACTGATGGCCACCCTGAATCTCAACATCCATGCTCTGTCGGCCCTTTTTTGAACCGTCGCTATCACTCAAACTCTAGCTCGACTCACCGTAAGCTGACTTAATCATTTTCAAAGTCTTGACAAGTGATATTTTAAGCAACACACACAATGTGACACTTAAATACTGTTCGAAATTCGACATTTTTTCCGCCCGAAGGGAAATGTTGAATGCCTATGTTCACGAACACCATGCACGCGCTGTACATGTTTGGATAAAACCGCTTCTGACGAATTGGTCACATAATAAATACCCTTCGCTCGTTCAAAGAGAAATGGCACAATTCATTTATATTTGGAAAATATTTTAAAAGTACCAGAGCCTTTTGTTGCTTTTCTGGGAGACTTTCAGGAGAATCTGGTCTACAACAGTGCTTTGCTTGGAGGAAACCAAGGAAATTTTCAACAGCCAGCCTGATTGCAGCGAGTAATTCATTACTAAAGCCCTCATTGGTCTACCATTTTTTGAATAATGCGGGTTAAGAGATCAACAAAAGATAGAAACCATACCCTACTTCCCACAATCCATGTTCTTTGACCATCCCATGCTTTAACTCATCAGTCCACTGTAGAATACCTTTTTAATGTACGAACCACATGCCCAAGGAGCCGATTTACGCATTTCTACGTTTTCAAAATACTTAAAAATTCGTAAATAATTTATTGTTATTTCTTCTACTGCCCCCTGATAGCTGCGCCCATGGCCATGACCTAGGTTGGCCCTATGGGGAACTGGCCCTGATTATGCCCAAAGTTCACCCATTTAGTTGCGCTTTTCATTTATTGTGTTTGCAAACACATAAAAACATAGAATCATTCCTCTCTCTCCTGGAGTTCTATTGGATGGGGTTGCTAAGAATATTATAAAAAACGTTAATGCAAGGTAGGTGCCAAATGTTAAAATTCAGTTTAATTTATAAATCAATTATCAAATTAATACTGGGTACTGAAATATATAACACAATAATATGCAATACTAGTAACCACTTATAAATCACCTACCTTTGCAGACCTGAAAAACTTGGCCGCTAAATAAATTAACTGAAAATATTATAGTACATTGCAAATTGTGAGATTAAATTGTAGAAATTAAAACAGAATCAAATTAGATTTTAAAATTTTGTTTATTTAATAACTGTTAAGATTAAGTTTTACTGTCATGATATATTCTGATAAAGATGCACACAAAAATGACTGAAAGAACAATTCACATAAATTTACACATAAAAACAGCTGCAGCTTTAGAAAATAATACACAATAGCGCTGTCATCAAAAAGACTAAAATTCTTTCATTGGAACTTTTTGCTCTATGAATTTTAGAGCCAGAATTTAAAAAGGTGAAATCATACTTCGTTTTCTAACGTGTAAGCAAACTAAAAAAATTCACGTGAAATCTTATGTGATGAATCGAAAGAAAAGGCAAATTGCTGCCGTCGAAAATTGTAGATCTGAAATACACATAAAGTTCACCAATTTGTTGGCTGTAATGTTTTTCGCTCCTGCAATTCTCTACAACATTTTCAGCAATATTAAAACTCGTTCAATACAACTGAACATTCGTTGCATATTATCACATCTCTAGAATTTCATCGGATCACATAGATTAGCGTACGTTTTTCGTTGTACCAGAAGTCACTATATCTTTGAAGATTGCATAGTAGAAAAACCAATCTACAAAAAACTTGCAGAAAAAGTTGGAAAAAGAAGCTGGTGATTCCAATCATTTTCACCTCTTCAAGACACAAATAAAAATAAGCAATGGCTAGCACCCAGAAGGCCTAACGGCCCTGGGGCCCGCAGCTGCAACAAATCCAACCACACGTTCAGACAAGCACAAAGGAATCTAAGATTACATAACGGAAAACGCTTCCAGTGACAGACGCCAAAACCTAATAACACCAAATTCTTACGCGAACCAAGATGGCTAGTAAATAGTCCCGTTGAAAAATTTTGATTTGCAAATTAATAAAGTTGAAACCTTAATGGAAACAACAACAAAGTTCAGACAAATACTATTTAAATCGAATATAAAGTAAATAATTAAGAAAAATTTAGATATTTAATGAAACGGCTAAAATTATCGTTTGAATTTCAAAAGTTGTCAAAGATGCCACAAGAAATCAAAGAAACTGGTGGCGAAGAATTAAATAATTAAAAATACTGATAAAACCAAAAAATGATGTAGATGCAATTTTTGCAATCTAACAAGTTCTAAACATCGAAATTATTATTTATTTATTTACAGATTACCATATTGTCTCTATTTTTTTCTCGTTTATGAGATAGAAGAGAGAACAAAGTTCTATTGTCCATTCCAGTTTTCCGTTGTCTTAATAATTAAGGTAATGAGCAAGGTTAACAAAATATGATAATAAGTAACAAAGTCTGTTTCCTGAAATTAAAAATTTATTTTGTAACAAATAAAAAAATGTTTCTTATTATTACTTAGTGAATTTATTTGCTTATTTACATTAAGTTCTCATAATTATGTTACATATTCATATGCACTTGGGAGAGTGCAACAAAAACTTCAAATAAAAGAAGATCGCGAAAAGTTATTCGAACGAAAAGGATAATCAAAATGAGAGAGTTCAATCAGTAATGATCTACGCCAGAAAAATTGCATGTCTATTAAATGGTTGCGCCAGGAGATCATTAAAGAAATATTAATGATCGTGAAATCTGAGTTCAATGTTTTCAATTCAACTAAATTATAAATCTCTTCTCCCTGTAGATCTATCTATCTTTGAAACGGACGTAGTTCGATCTGATCATTTGTATAATGATACTCTAATTCATTTTTAATTCTGAAAACATCTTATACCGCAACACACGCTGTACAAATATACGTAAATCGATTGTTAAAAAAATACAACAGTTTTTTCGAATCATATTATTTCGTTACTTTTTATTTTTAAACTAATGTGTTATTTTATATTTCTGATTTTTTTTAGGCAAAGCACCTAGCAATGAGCTTAGCGCCACCACTAGGCAGCGTTACTGTACTCAGTTACATTCTTAATGCATTACATAACTTCTACCCACTGACGTCTGGCTATATCTTTATGTACGCACGTCTACTGCATGGTAGGTATCGCTTCATTACGGTAAATAAAACTTATTGTAATATAGTTTATTAGTGATCCAGCTGGAGTGTTCTCCCCTCTTATTTCCGCCAGTATGGAACATTTGGTGTTTAGCTTATATATACAGGGTTCCCACTTAAATAAGGGCCATCTCTTAACTCCAGAAGAACGGCAGTTATAGTCATGAAAGTAGTGTCTAGGTATAGTAAAATGCGCTATGTGGTGAGACCACTTACAACGCCATCTGGCGGCAAACTCCGGGGTAAGTACTCCTATCTCGAAAACGGTACAAAATAAAGGGAAAATATCAATTACAAAGTTGTAGAGCGTTATAGATTTAGTGTAAAATGACATCTTGTGCACATTAATACGAAGAACGGAACGCTTAAAATGCGCATTTGTTTCTTCGTATTTTCCAAAATGATGAAATCCAATTAATGGTTTGGAAATATGGCCTTTGGTGTTAAGACAGAAAATCCTATTTCATTTAATTCCAATCTATCTTCCGTGCCACACTAGTGAAAGGGCATTTGATACAATACAGATTTAACATGCATCCCCTCCAGTGGCGAATCCAGGGGGTATGGGGCTGCAGCCCCTCCCAGAGCTAAACCAGAATTTTTGATTTTATTTAAAATCACTACAGCTGTTTGTTCTTAATTCCCCTTTCTTTTAAAAATCAGGGATGAGATTGGCAAGAAAGCAAAAAGACTGAAATCATACGCGAGCAAAAAATCTGTACCATAATTTATATGCGAAAGAAGTAAAACATCAAAACATGCAACATGAAAATATTACACTATAATAATTAATAACTTAATTATTTATAATTCAGTACGTATAAATAAGAAAAATAATATTAAATTATTATTAAGTCATTCGCATTAAAAGTTAAGAAACAAGTTTAACATATCATCAGGGGCATCTTCAAATACAAAATTAGACATTAAAACATATTTACCACCTGTACATCATTGAGATGCAATATAAACCCAACAGAAGTCTGAGAAGAATTATATTTAATAGCCTTTTGATAAAAGTTAGCTCAAAAAATAAATAAAAATAAGGACAAATAATTTCTTTTGCTTCATGCAATTGTGTAAAGTGTATTAGCTCTTTATAAATTATAATAATGTATCATATACTGAATTCTGTTTTATTTTTATACATTTTTGCAAAAGTAACAGCACAATGATTTTGCACCTTATAAAGTGAGAGGGGTTGAGAAATTGTACAGTTACAATGACAGATTCATTTAGCATTATTGTTATTTGAAACATTTCCTTAATTGTTAGAGAAGTGGTTTCCTTTCGTTTTTTTATTTGTGTGGCTTTTGTTAGTAACAGATCTCCATTAACACGCTTCACCCCTTGTTTTGGAGGGCTCGTATCTTTGACAGATTCTTCAATAAAGGATGGGCTTGTATCCTCTGCAAGTTTATTTTCAGTAGAGGCTAAAGTTTTTGCACAGTCTTCATTAGTATCTCTTTGTTTATTACTGGCATAGTTGTCAGGACTACATTATCTCTAGAATGTCTACGTAAATCATCTGTTTTATTTTTTATTTTGAGAAGATTTTTTTATGTCTTATTCTCTGCATTTTTGCAGCATTTGCACACAACTTTTTAGCTGCCTCTTTTGACAGAACGCCGCCCCATGTCCCCGTGCCTGATGCCAAGACAGCCTCCGTACTGGTTGAGTGGACATGGGACAGCCTCTTTTGACAGGAGTTTCTTTTTTTTATGTAGTTCATTTATATGTTTTTGTTCAGTTTTTTTTTATTTCTTCATATTGGTATTCCCTACAAGATGACCTAAGTTTTCAAATTATTTTTTTCAACATTTTCATGCAAAAAAAATCTTTTTTTTTTTCTTTTTGCAAAATATGCCATAAAGGTTTTGTTTTCTGCAAAAAGGTGGTACTTAATACTTTGAATGGCACTGAATGTTGGAATGTTCATCCTTGTTGAGCTTGCAGATATAATGTTGATTCGTCAGTAGAAGATGAATCAGCTAGTTTCCTAGCCGGTAGAGTTAAGCCGCACTATTCAGCATATTTTCCAGAATTTTCTTTCGAAAACGTAAGATAGGAAAGTTTCTTTGTGTAAAAGCGTAATTTTCGGAAGAAAAAGCAAATTTTTGCAGGGGAAAAAAAATCGGCATTCCGGGGGGGGGGGGGAAACGGAATTTTTTGGGGAGAATTTTTTTTTTTTTTAAACGGATTTTCTCCAAAAAAAAAAAAAAAAGCGGAAATCAGCGAAAAAGCGGAAGAATCTCATCCCTGAAAAATAATAAAAACATGACAACATTGCTTTCTGGCTTGACAGGCTCGAAAATTTTCCTACTTTTCTAGTCATTCCACTTGTACTTGTAGCGTTGACAGGGTCGAAAATCTTTTTTAGTTACTTATTTCACTGTATCTTTTTATTAAATTATCGAAAGTATTGTAGTGCGCTTTGTGATTTTTATTGACAGGTGAGTAAAGTCTGTAATTTTAAAGTGTTTTGGTTTACATAAGCCATGAGGTTTGACATTCGTTAAACCTAACACAGGTTTGAAAACATTCAAAATGAGCATTTTTTCACAAAAGGACGAATTTGCTTGTATTCTTTATGTACTGTAAATAATAATTGGACACATCTCTTGTCAACCCCTTGCAAATAATACCTTCTCAGGTTTTTGGTCCGAGCGATAGATAGCTAGGGAGCGACTTCTGATGTCTCTTCAACATCAGGTCCGCTACGCTGTTTAAATAACCGAAAGATTATAGTTGCAGGGGGATGGTGTCTTGTATAAGCATATAGTTGGAAATAAATTGTCTTTTCAGAAACTGAACTGAGTCGAGAGTAGACTGCACTCTGGCGTCTCCCAATTTGGGAGCAACTGGTCCACCGCCTAAAAGCCGCCTTCTATATAAGTATACGAGAAAGTAGAGGGGAGAACACTCTCGCTTACTTTTGAATACCTGTTGAGCTAACGAAGGAATGTTTTGCTGTGTACTCAATTAATGTAACGAAAAACTTACAGAACTGTCAGTAGAGACCAAGAGAAACAAATGAATGTCGCAAACCACGTTTAGTCGGCAAACTCTGACTCCAGAGGGAACCGCAGTGACTTAATTGCAGCATCGATGCCGGAGGGTTGTAGGTTCGAGTCTGATTCCACCAAGGATTCGCCGTGTATTGGAGGGGATCAGTGGCGAATCCAGGATTTGGGTCTGGGAGGGGCTGAGGTCATAAAAATTTCGTATCGTCATGACGAATGTCAAACCTCATGGCTTATGTAAACCAAAACGATTAATTATATCAATAAATTGATATAATTAATATAAATTATATCAATTCTCTATTTTAGACTTTTTATTGCAATAATGAGTTCTTCTTCCAAAACAGAAACGTTTGACACCAACAATACCTCTCTGTGATTGCCCATTGCTGAGTTATGGCGTTTCGGAGAAAACCAAAGATGGCGGATTTACTCAACATTTAAGGCTGTTGCCCAAGCAGAATTTTTCTGGGGAAGTACAGGGGGACCTAAAGAACCTATTTCAGAGGGAATTAGCTTTATAATAATTATTTCCGTCTCCAACCTTAATTTGTCTGTACTATTATCGATTTGAGAAGTTGTTTAATTATCAAAATTGTAATATCTTTAAATTTAAGCTTTTAGTAATGGCTCGCATATATTTATTTTGCTTTTTACACTCGATGAAGTAACAAAAAAAGAATGCCGGACTTGGCTTCAGAAATATGTTAATTAATAAAAGATTATAACTAAAATCTGCACTTCCAACTCAGCTATGATTCAATAATATTTTTAATTAAAATTTATTTCCACATGCATTCTTCCTTTTTTTTTTTGTAAGAAGGATTATTTCTTTTAAGATTTAAGTAACTAGTTAGTTTTTTCCACTTGTCGCTAAATATGTAAAGAAGTTTCAATGGCTTTTTAAATATTCCAATTTTTGAATCATGTCCACAAATTTTTAATGGATTTTAACCGCTATCTCGGCTCTTAAAACTTTTCTAGAATATACAGAAGAAATAACAATCAAATATTTTCAAACTTTTCAGTATTATTTTGAAAAAGCCTTTTTTTTTTAAATTTACATTCCTTACACTATGCAGGGTGTCCACACTTAGCGTGATCAATAACTAATTTCTCAACCGTTAGAGATAGACATATAGTTCCAATTGAAAAAATGCTTTAAATGAAGGGAAGAATTATAATATATATTTTTGAATGAATAAATATATTCCTGAAAAGGTTACGAATTCTAACTTTTTATACGGTCTCCCGATCATATTTAGTAAAATATTTTTGACACTCTTATATTTTAAACAAAAAAGTTCCACTCTTCTGCGACTAAAACTGACCGAGTTATGGAGCTTTGAATATCGCTGGCTTACACCACTTTACACCATTTCAATAGTCGTCTTGGAGACGATCCATCAATCAATGCACAGCAACTGCTCGACGAGACCGCTGATTGGTTAAAAATCATGAAATTCGAAGCTCCAGAACTCGCCCAGTTTTAGTCGCAGAAGAGTGGGACTTTTTTATTTAAAATGATAGAATGTCAAGAATATTTTACTAAATATGATTGATAGGACCGGGGTCCGGATAAAAAGTTAGAATTCATATTTTTTTCAGAAATATATTTAGTGACTCAAAAAACATATGTATTATAATTTTTCCCTTCATTTAAAGCATTTTTCCAATTGGAACTGTATGTCTTACCTCTAACGGTTTAGAAATTAGCTATTGATCACGATAAGTGTGGACACCCTGTATATATTGAACGATACGTTTTTTTCGTCTTTTGTGGACCTTACCGTCTCTCGCCCTTGCACTTCTTTGCGTTGAAATCGATTTAATAAGATCTCCCCTCTTTAATGACCCTTCAGTTCTCGGACAAAAGCGCGAACGAAGAAGTTCTAGTAGATATTTTACACGCTTTCAAGAAATTCCATGAAGTAATTTTGTAGATGTGAATCTTGTGTTATTTGATAAGTAATGTAATTTTGAATCAAAAATTTAATCTGCTTCAAAGATTATAAGATTGCATTAAGTGCTTATATGTTTCAAAGATAAACTATTGAATATTCAATTTAAAATTATATATTTAACTTTTTTTTGAGAGGGGGCGCAGAATATGCTTTGGCGTAGAAATGTGTAAATCTGGCTCTAAACAGAATAACTAGAGTAATTTTGATTAGATTTTAACCATAGAAGGATATGTTGCAAAAACAGTGAAAATCTCGGTCGAGTTCTTAGATGAGTTTTCCAGCTCAAAGGGAGTGAAAATGGCGGGGAGTGAAATTTTCATTTCCCCGTAATTCACTTGCAATTGAAAATAGAAAGAAAATTCAAATTAAGCGAATTACCGCCTTTTTATAATGAACAACTTTTGCAATGGAAGTTTTTTCATAGCTACAACTGCTTAGAAATGAGTTGAAAAGTTATCTTTCACCCACCCCCGAAATTTAAACTGCATTTTAACCCATGCATGTGACCCTTATTAGAAAACTCTCATCATTTGCATTCTCATCCACACACTTTCACAGCTCTAATTCTAATGAAAATAGAGAACGAAATATTCTTTTCCTTATAACTCCAGACAAAAGGAATCTACCTCAGCATTCCGACTTGCCGACGGGAATTTTTTTTAAATACTTTTCTTATATATGAAGTAAACAAAAAAGAAGTTTGGTGATTATAAAAAAATTCGTCATCGAGATTTTGGAGAATTTTTTTGTTTTTATTTTTTTTTTATTTTTATTTATTATTATTTTTTTATCATTTTTTATATTTATTATCATTTACCTGTGGTCGCAACGCATATCAACAGCTTCTTCGTCAGAGTCCGAATCAGCATCTGAAAGGCGCAAATGAACACTTGAATTCCCAACTCCGGTAGAGGCTGAAGTTCAATTTTCTCTTCACATTGGGAAAGGAATGATTAATTTCGATCTGAAGGAGAGATGAAGTTGAACGGACTACCAATCTGGCCGCTCAGAGGGGTTTGAGTGACTGTTAACAGAGGTTATTTTAACATTATATCTAGGGGCCAATAATTCCATGAGAAATAAACGTGGTCATTAAGAGGGATGACCGCTAAGCAGAGGTGGCCGCTTATAGAAGTTTTACTGTATATAATTCATAAACAAATGTATCCTCAATTTTACAAGCAATACTTCAAAGTTATTCTGATTCTTCAATAAATCCAAAACAATATATCATGCAAAGAAAAAAATAACAGAAATAAAGTATACAGTAAAGACCATTTATATGTCCTTCAAAGAACTGACCTAAAACGACATATAAATGAAGAGACGTATAATCAAAATTTTACCAAACAACTTTAATTATTACAAATTGAATGCTACTATTGCAAATTCATTCAAAAGTAATAATTTTAAAACTTTTCTTACGATAGTACTAGTATATTAATACATATGGAAAACAATAATTAAATGTTAAAATTAAACATTTATCATAAAAGTGAAAAAAATCATACCTTTATTGAACATCTCGAGTACTATATGATTTATGTGCACGAAGGTAAGCATTTAATTAAAAAAAAAATCTTTCAATATTGTTTGACAAGCAATTCGATAAGATTTTTTGTGAGTATTAAGTAAAGCATTATGAATCGAATTATGAGCAAGTTCATTGAATGTTTATTCGTTGGTCTTCTGACAAAAGAAATTTGAAGTTTTTCAATGGAGTCCATTGTGTCTTTAAAGGAAAGTGAAATAACTTCTTCATATTCTTTTTTCCTCATCGCTTAAATTAGCACCTGACAATTTTTCTTCTATTAATATAATTGTGAATTATTTCGAAGTCATGGTATCAGTATCACAGTTCACATACTAGAAAGGAAGAAATTTTCACATTTCAGAATGGGGGAAAACGACATATAACTGAAGAAGGAGAAACGTATAAATGGCGCTTTACTATATTTGTTTATTTATCATCAAATTTATTTCCCTAAAATTTTTCCCGATTTCATTATTTCCAAAAATAACATACTCAGAACACTTGCCAGTAGTTAAAATGTATATAATTTATAAAGAAACTTTATCCTCAGAGTAATAATGTTACAAACAATACCGAAAAAAATTTATTTTGACTCTTCAATAAATGCAAAGCAATATATCGTCGCCATTCAGGCAAAAGTCATTAAGCCATTTGATTCTGAGCCTTTATGATGAATAGGAAAAATTATTTTACAGATTTCTAGCTCCTACGGCTGACTTATTGACATGTAGATAACGGGTTTCTATCATGAAATAATTAACTGCAAATTGAAATTGACTGAAGTAGTCCAACAAAATGTTTTTGTGGACTTGGTGACTTCTGCCTGAATGAGATGATATCATGGAAAGAAAAAAAACAACAGAAATGTAATAAATATATTTGTTTATTTGTCATCATCATCGTCGCTCTTTTCATCATGATCTAACCATAGATAGACATTTGCCTCAGCTGCAGTAAGCATCACTGGCTTTGAACCATGAAATGCAATGGTATGTACAACTTTATGGCCCTTATGTTTCAGCGTATGCTTGATAGTTCCCTGTAGAGAATAAAAGCAGATTGTGAGAAAATTTCTGGCATTCAAACAAAAAATGAGATTTCGTTTTACTAATTTACAATGGAGGAGTATATCAGTCATTGAATCTAAATAACAAGTAGCCTTAAACAGATACAAGGTCTCCTCAACTTACAGTCAAGTTTCATTCCAACTGACATGTTGTAAATCAGATTTGTATTTTTCAACACTATTTTCATTCTATCAGGTTACAAAAATTGTACATTAACCACAAAAATTCAATCTCGGTATGTATAATTATTGTACGTAATGTGAAAAATACATAATATGTACTCATATGTGTACATAATAATATACATACTGTAAACAAAAATACAACTTGAAATAATATTTAATTTTGAAGTTTATTTTTTGTAGCCATGAGTGCAGATGGTTGTAAGTCACACAGGTTATAAGTTGAGTATATTATTATAAGTATATATTATATTGAGTATATATATATTATTGAAATTATATTGGCAATATTATGTAAGGTGTATTTTATGCTATACATTCGCTGATAAAAGGAAAATATTGAACTTTTTTTTCTTGCACAAAAGCATAATTAATGTAATAACTTAAGTATATTACAGAGGCTGTTTGCACATTTTTTTAGCAATTTTGACATAATATAAGTAAGGTATTTATATAAAATTCTTAAAGTTTAGATGTTTATTTGATTTGCCTGATTTTTAACTATCATTTTGCATCTTAATTTCCATGATAACAATGCTATTTGCAAAATCAGGTAGGTAAATTTTTTTTCACTTTTCCACAGAGTCCATATTCCATCAACAGTTTTCAGCCTAGAATGGTTCACAGCTCTTTCCAACAGTCCTGTGCACAAAAGTCTGTAAATGACACATCTGGTTATTTAGCAGGAATATAATTTAATTGTTCTGGATTCATATCGGTTTCCTGTTTAATTTTTTAAAAGGTGGTATTTTTAGGGTGGCAGATAAAAGATGACAATATCATTATCTACAAGATGATCAGAGACGCATCACATTAGCATCAAGAGGAGAGTAATATCTTAAAGACTTAGTGATATAGCATATGCCGCAGCTCATAAGCAGAGGTAAAATATTTACTGGTACATCATCTACACCAACTTAAAGAAAAGGGTAAATATTACAGAACAAAATATTTTCAACATTTCAGAAAAGATATTTTAACATTGATATATTTCATGCCGAAGAAGTCAGGCATAAAATTGTGAAAAAGCAGAAGCTGTAGCATATGAGCAGGGCAGAGCATAAAAACAGACCAAGAACGCATAAAAGGTATTTATTATAAAGTCAATCGATCTCAACTCGAGATATCTCACCCCACAGGGCATCTGGACACATAGTCCGTCAGTACAGATACAGAAAAAGAGTAAAAAGGGAATAATACTAACACAAAAGCAACACACATACATATACAAGTGAGAAATTTGCATAAAAGAAACGCCAATCACAGAACTCATCGAAATCTACATGAGCTCCGTGGTGCACTAGAGCACTGAAAATTCGAACCCGATCTCAAAGGACCGAGAGATAGTATGCAGCAGGGTTGCATCAAATATTGCAAGCAAATTAATAAAATAAAACTAAATACAACGAAAAACTTTAATGCGGATAACAGAACTTTATACTTTAATAATAACAATAGAACTTCAATACAAGATGTATTCTTGCTTACTTCAATTAAATCCCAAGCATATACACATCCGTCTTCAGACCCAGACACAACAAGGGAATCTGTATTGTTTAGACAACTGTCCACTCTGTAGCTCTCATTTTTATGACCAGTATATCTAAAAAGGCAACAAAATTAAATTATGTAGGAAATAAATAATTTGTTATGATTAATTAAAGTTTATCAGATTCAGATTCACATTTTTTTCAATTTTAAAAATTTACATAATTAGTTATCAGTCACAATGTTTTTTATGCATTTTGCATGAAAAAAGCTATGTACTCAAGTATGAAGTACATGAAAACAAACAGGGTGGTTTTTTTTTATTGTTACAGAATGTCTTTATATTGTTTACTAGAGGATGTTTAATTTTACAATATTTACAGAATTTTTTTATATCATGTATTCCAACACAAATCAGCACAACTACTGCAGATCTACAGCACTGCTAATAATTTATTAAGTTTGGAATTTAAGAATAATGTTCCCAACAAAAAAATGATGGGAGGATGTCTTTTTCAAACAGCTGCTGACGTTAATCTCTGCACAAATTTTACGACAAACGGGATTTTTCATGCCCTGTTCTGACATTCGGAGTCAAAACTGTCTGAAGGTCATTGTTATTCCTTCATGCGACCCTTCTCTTCAGGATTAAATGGTTTTTCCAAGTTTCAAGGTGATTTCATACTGTTTTATGCTTCTGTCGTAAAAATTACGACACGTGCCCGCTTGTATAATTTGAAAAAAAATTTCACGTCTTAACGATTCAGTTTGATAATTATATAGTGGGATAATTATATTCCTGTGCGCATTACAGCGATTTAATATTTCATTTTACATTGTCAAAAATGTATAATATGTAATAATCCTGCCAATAATGCACCAAGCCGAAGAATTTTCTTGAAAAACTTCAGTCTTACGAAAACACCTCACTACTCGAGCCCAAAAAAATCTGATCATCACCATACGACATTACGATGTCTTTAAATCTAAATTATACATCACAACCTGAAAAAGCAAGTGAATAGCAACCAGCATTGAGAAAAAGAGCTTGTGGTTTGTGTTTGAAAGAAATAAATAAAATAAAAACGATCATAAAAATCCATGAAATACAGTAGGTGCAATATATAGTATACTTGTAAGCGTCACTCTCTGGCAAAAGTTCAATATTTCGAATGCAAGGACAATGATTAGAAACTAAGAAGAAAGTCTTTGTTGTACAATCTTATTTGGTATTATACTATTTTTTACTATATATTGTTTAATACCTTTTTCAGAAAATAATAATATTAAATCTCATTGTTTTCTTCGATTTCAGTATAAGTTTAGATTTTGCAAATAATATAAAAATTAATTTTTACTCTTGATGAAAGTATTTGCTTTTCTGATGTGTCTCTTATTACTGTAATGAAATAACTTACAACTGCAAGGGTGAAAATTAAGAAACTTGTGTCGTAAAAAGTACAACACACGCCGGCTCGTGTAAAAAATTTTAGCGTGCCAACTGGAAGGTTAAAGGCGTAGGACTACTTTACTCGTGCGACTCTTTTCCAATTTTCAAATTTTTTTTTGTAACTTCTATTGTTACCCTTTATCTCTAAATTAGGACATTAGTTAGGTTTTTAACATATGTAGTTACCGAGATATAGAGGATCTCCCATATAACGTTTTTTGTGACATTTTGGCATGTGAATCAAATTCCTTCCTGAGACCCCAATGGGAGGAACATAGTCCTATATTAAAATGAATACTCACTCTGATAGCACTTCACCTCCATCTTTATCAACCAGGCGTAATGTGCTGTCTAAGCAGCTTGCCAACATACATTGCCCATCTTTCGTAAATGTTACGCAGTTCAGAGGACCTAAAAGAATAACTCATTGAATAATTCTGCGTGTGCTCATTAAACACACTTTGATCACAGTAAAATAATAAAGTATCATCAAGTAAAAATCATAGTAACTATGAAGAAAGAATCCGGTACTTCAATCAAAGATTTTTTTCCCTCCATTTCTCCTAAACTATCAGTTGTTTCACTTTTATTTTTTCAATTTGAACAAAGTTTAAAACCTTGCAAGAATCATGCCATCCTTCTTCAATCAAAGTCAGAATGAGAAAGTGAAATACAACTCACAACAGTATTTAATTGTAAATATGTTAACACATAAATTTCAAACAGATTTTGTTTTAAAATTTAAAACTCCATAGTAGTATACAGGACAAATTTATCCTTAACAGAAAGGGTAGAAAACACCAGACATGAGTAGTTCAGAAATAAGGATTCAACCTTTGTAAACAACTTTAAAATAATCGATCACTTGCATATAAGTATTTATATGCAAAAAAGTGTTAATGTTAAAAGTAATGTTTGTGTTTCTAAAAAAAAGTAATAAAACTTTAGATAAATTATTCTAAGTAACTAATATTCAAGAAAAGTTAGATATATAAAAACTAATAATATTGATGATAAAGCTGGAATAATTTAAAGCTAGTTCTTACAAATGAAAAACACTTTATAACAACTTTTTTTAGTTTATTTTATAAAGAATATCATTAGTGAAAGGACTATGTGTAGTATGAAATGAATAAGATCCAATATGCTAATAGAGCAATCCAAAACAAGAAATGTATCTGAAACTCTTTGATATAATATGTATTGGCAATATTTGAATGTTTTAATGCATCTTGCTAATGTAAAATATTTATTTTAACATAAAATTTGCATCATCTTTATTGTTTGATTTGGTACTTTCCGTTAGCCGGGTGCAAGCGAAAAATCGGCAAATAATGCAGAATTCCACCAAATTTCTTACAACCATTATTCCATTGACTTCGCTTCACTTGGCGACTTGGCTCGCGTTTGGTTCACAATTGGCGACATTTGCGCCCGGCTAACGGAAAAGTATCTTTGATTCATGTAAAAATATTTTGAATTATAAATCATACTTAATCCCTCAATTTATTAAATTTTAAAATAATACTTCTAGAGTACATCAGCACTGAGAAATAGATAGTGTTACTTTAAAAATAAAAATATTAGAAAATGATACCTTTTCAACCGAAAGATAGTAAAACCTTTATACATAATGATCACTTTTTAAAGGTAATCTTTGGTTTCAATTACAACTCCAAATAAAAGATTCAATTTAACATGTATATCAGAATAAAATATTTGAAATTTCATTGACATTAATGTACTGATTAAACCTTCTTTTTAACTGCAATAACATTTTCTCTGAATTCAGAGATGTTTTAAAATATCAAATTATTTTTTTTTCTCAAGACCAAAACAAACCAAAGACATGCAAACTAAGCACTACAGACAAAATATAGAAAATCTTACATCCCAAGTCATCCTGGTGCATCTGTCCCATTCGAAGATCATACCGGCGAATACAACCATCCAGAGACGCTGTCAATATTTCATGATCAGACACTGAAAGAGACGTAACCGAGTCCTTGGCATCTCGAAGAATCTAAATAATTTAATGCAAAACTCTAGCAAATCTTCAATAAAATTTTAAATGATAAAATGATACAAACAAAAATTTGCCCTATAAAATAATTTTTGTGTTTGTCATATGTCCAGATACTAATTTGATTCGTACTAATGAATTTATAAAGTAAATTTTGAGTTACTACTTAAAAATTTACAATAAAAAGTAAATTAAATTTTCCAACCAGCAGGAGTGGCCTCCCCTAAACTTTCTCGTATACTTCTCAAAAATTTGTCATTTCCCCTCCCCTTGTGTGTATAAAAAATTCGAACCTACAGTAACCCAGAATGCAATGACTATCAGAAAGTTTTTCATTGTAGATTATACTGATTGTAAAATATTTAGGTGAAGAATCATATTCAAAGAGATGTGTATGTATTACAACTTAGCAATATTTATTTTCTAAAATTCTTATGCCTCCTATGTAACATATACATAATTATTAACATTCAAAAATTGAATTGTTCACTGAAGAAATTTAAATAATAGGTTTTCAAAAGAAATCACTAGGGGTTTGTTGAGAAATACAGTAAGTAAATTTTCAAAACATATACTGGAGGACTGGAATTAAAGTCCGAAATAGTCTTAATGAAAGATTTTATGTTATTTAATTATTTATTATTTAGATTTAGTGAGATCCATGCACCTGATATTTGTTGCAAAGAGATTTTATGTTAGTTTCCAATTTTGTTAGCTTCAGTCTCAAGTCTCCCCATTTTTTTATATCCAGCCAATTTCTTTCTTTTTTTCCATTTTGAATTGCCCCCTTAAAAATCAAATTGCCCCCTGGGACGTGGGCCTCATGTTGGGAAACTCTGAACTTTAACTTCTGAAAGTAGAAATACAGGATAGCAGGGGCAGAAAATAATTAATTTTCTAAGAAATTAATTATCATTATTTATTATATTAAACAATATCAGCTGAAACATGAAATTAAATTATGTTTGCCAATGCACATTTATACACTTATATCAACAGTGATGAAAAAGTTCAAAATTATTTCTTCTTTTGTTTTTGATAATCACTCAATTAGACATCAAAAAATATAATGACACAGGAAAATGTAATTTTAACAACTGAAATATATTAGAAAAAAGTACTGATTTATTTCCTAAAGATGTTAAGCTGTAAGTATAAATGTAGCTGAAAAGAAAAAGAAGAAAGCATTACAGAAACAACTTTAAAACTTAAAAAATATTATAACTAAACCATACAAATTATATAATTGTAGAATTTTCGCAAATCAGGAAGTAAAGATTTTAAATGCACATATTTTTCTGTATCAGTGGTTTTTGAAATAGTTATTCATAAAAAAAATCTTGAGAAATTACAAAGTATCAAGTGAGACACGCAATATTAAGCAAGATAATCAATAAGAAACAGTTTTCTGAATAATAAGAGTGTAATAGAAGCAGGATGAAACAAACCATATTTTTTATTAAGGATATATCTTAAAAAACCCTGTAACACTTAATACCACCCCATATACCCATGCCGGTACTTACGTATTAACGCCACCGCAGCTACAGATTTGGCGGTTTTTAAGTGCCGCCAATCTACACCTAAAATTTTTGCGACAAATCATAAAATAAAACACACAAAGCTGAACAAAATGGAATTCTGCTTCCCTCAAACCAGTTGTATTTTCTAAGTCCCACTTGCTGATCACACTGTCCTAAAATACATTTCCAAAACTTACGTTTACCAAAATAAAGTTTCATGTCATGGGAATTGGTACATTTTTGTTTTTTTGGTAAAATATTTCGCTCCTGAAAAAATAAAATTGCAACTTGTTCTGTTTTTGGCAAGTCCCAAATACGCATTTTCGTAGCACTAAAAAATGGCGTCAAAAATCAGCAAACAATAAGGCAACAAGAAATCCAAAAGATAAATGCATGTGTGTGCGAATAACAAGGTTGCTGTGTGCAAACAACAAGATTGCTCTTCATTGGCGCATTAGCGCATCTTCAGCTGCGGTTGCGCTAATACATAAGTACCCCCATGCCTAGCCAAAAGCAAGTTTCTTAATAACACTGATAGATAAAATTATAACACAAAGATAAGAACTTAATTTGATTAAATAAACACGAACTCTGAACTTAATGGCACCACAGAAACAAGGAAGAAAAATTAATACTAATCATCATACCAAAGTTCCAATTCCACTCGCCCTCACCTCTGGTTAAGCTTCTGCACTTAAATCTTGGAAAATGCCAAGAACTGCCCGAGAGAGTCTACAACTATGTTAGTGTCTGCACCTATCTGTGTACTTCAATGTTTTTATATCTCAGAGTGGGGAGCAAATTACCTTTCCTATAATTAATGTTGACACTGAACTTGATGGTGCCACAGAAACAAAGAAGGGAAACTAACACTAATTCCCCAAACCAAAGTTCCAGCTCATTTTTTTTTCTCACCTCTATTCAGCATCTGCTCTTAACCTACAGAATGCCAGGAACTACCTGAGATAGTCTCCAACCTTCACTCACTTAGTGTCTGTGCCTTTCTGTATCTTCTAACCTTCATATACTTCCAAGTGATTTGTTAATCACTTTTTCTCTAATAAATACCAGCTCTGAACTTCAAGTTTCCACAGAAACAAAGTTGAAAATCAACAATAACCTAATAACCTCCAAACCAAAGTTAAAACAAAACTTTCTTTCACCTCTGTTCAGCATCTGCACTCAACTTTCAAACATGCCAGGAACTGCCCGAGACAGTCTCCAACTCTGCCAGTGTCTGTACTTATTGGAAGTAAAACCTTTGGGTGTAGTATTAATCACCTTTTCCTTCACTTATAATTTACAACTACCCATTCTTTCCCTATAATTTCTCAAGGAAAAATCATGTAGCTTCACAGTGGAACTGTCCATTGATGCCTAGGAAAAAATGCATGTCCAAAAACAAAGGAATCTGACTCCACCATTGTCTAGTTATGGCTTGTTTAGTGATGAGATTATACATCACTACAATCAATTTAATATTTGGATATGACATTGATAAATCTTAAGAAACTTGTTTTAGATAGCAATACTACCTGTATAGGCTCACGAGACTTGCTCCTGCAATCCCAGGCGCAAACTGTGTTATCCACAGAGGCAGAGAGTATAACTGTGGATTCTTCATTGAATTTCACAGCATTTATGTAACCTAAGTTTAGAGGGGAAGGAGGAAATACCAGAATTTCATTTAGTTTGACCATGAAATAGAGATTCTTCAAATACAATCAGAACAAGGAATTTTGTTAAAAAAGTATGGAGAATGATATAACTTTACTTTTTGTGGTATTGTTTCATTAGATCACAGCAGTAATCATTAAACATTATATGTTAGCATAAAATTTCAGTTTCATATTTGCACAACAACTTCCAAAATAGGCACAAATGTTCCATGTATAGCAATCAAAGCCATGAAAATCACACGTTTCACAGCATTTAATTGCTGTACATGGCAAAATTTTGGCTGCTGTCAAAACAATGGAAAAGTACCCTTTCTGTAGCATTTTTAACAAGTACTTCTTCATGGCCCAAATACATACAAACATCTTAAACACAATGATTTTCTTTTTTATTACACTTTAATAAATGATTCTGAAATTATATTCCAATGATATTTAAATCACCTTATTTGCAAGATGAAAATAATTTTCCAAATCAAACTCGGTATTAATTTAAAACTAATCTATATTTAACTTAAGGTGAAAAGTATTTATTATCTAATAAAAATTTTAAGCAAAACATTTTCAAAATTTAATCATCAGCAGAATTATCAACTTAACCCATTAATGCTCAAATTAATTTAAAGAATAGGTTTCAATAAATTTCTATTAAATTATGCTTAAACTACCAAGATTAATTTAACTGTGAAGTAAAATTAAATTCGAAAATATTTTTTTTTTTTACAAAAAAATATAAAAAAAGGCAAAAAATCATTTTCAAAAACTTTTTTTACATAAACATTAGATTTTTAAAATATAGTAAAATATAAAAAAATAAAACTAATTCCTTGCGTTATCTCAAAAATAAATCAAAGGGAAAAAAACAAATTTCAAAATAACAACAATTTGACTTCAAAACCTGGCTAACTGGTGGTATGTTGAAAACTGTTTAGGAGTTTGATAATATCTATTGACTTCATAGACAAAGTAAAAAAGAAACAATGGAATGCATTTGGTTCAGTCACGGAACTGAAATGTAACTATCCTGTAAATAGGACACTGGGCATTAGTGGGTTAATAAGACAGCAAATGAAATTCTGAAAACAAAAGAATGCTTACAACATATTTAATAGTGTTAACATCAAATAAAAAATTAATACAAAATTTAGTTACTAAACAGCTGAAGAAATATTTCTATCCATAAAATATACAATACATAGCTGAATAAAGTAGTAGAAAATATGTAATAGAAAATTAACTTCGGTGAGCAATTTCTTTTGACTTTATATTTCCATATTGCTAAATAATTGTGGTACGAATTTCCAACAAAATGCTGCTGATGAAAAATATAATTAAAACAGGATGATTACAAAAACACTACAAGAAAAATTATATTATTCATTTTTGGATAAATAACTCAATGAAAAATCAACAAAATTTCCCATTCTTACTTGCATGCCCTCTGTATTTCCTCACAATTTGAGCAGTGCTTACATCCCAATAAAATACACATTTATCCATCCCAGCAGAAGCAATATGGGAACTGTCTGCAGAAGACTGAACATCCAATACTTCATAGCCATGTCCCATGTACGTCTGAAGTAAAATTTGTTTATAGGGATTCCAAAGTTTTACAGATTTGTCTGCACCAGCTGTCATACAGTAATTACCATCAACTGTAAGATAACAAAAAAATAATCAATACATTAAAGGAAGAAGAATCCAGGAAACAGTTTTTTCTTCAAAAGGAACTCTTTTATGCAAGCACTAGAGACAGAGCTGGCCTGAACAAAAGTGGGGCCTGGTGCAAAGTTCTTCGGGATCTTGAAACAATTTCATATAACAAAATAATCCATTGCATTTATTACATTGCACAATTTAATATAGTGCATGAAAATGATAAATAACTAAATAATTTTTTATAAAGTTAATATTTTAATCACATAAAAAATCATTCATAAATCAAATAACAAAAATAATTGCTTTATGAATACAATTTTATATGCAACTGACAAGAATAAGTTTAAAATATGTGATTTTTATTTCATTTTCTTGCATGTTTTATAAAAAAAACGAAAATCATCAAAATTTAATATTTTGGTTATTTCGGATTCAATAGATTTTGCTACGAAGGTAAGTAAATTGTTCTTGACTGATGTTAGTTCTCAAATAATTTTTTTTTATTTTTTTCAATCTTGCAAAAGATCTCTTTGCAGATTGCAATGGTAATTAGTAGGGTCAATATAATTTCCAGAACAGTAATAAAATTTGGATACAATTCAAATAAATAATTTTTAAATAAATACTACTGTAATATTTTGTCCTGGAAGGCAAAACTTGACGACAAATCTTGATTTCATGAAGTAAATCAATACAATCAATTTTCATTTTGCAAAATCAGTCAACGGTGCAGGGCCTTCAAAAATGTTAGGCCTTGTGAGCTCGCATTGTTCAAAACGTCCTCGTGCCAGCCTTGACCAGAGAAATGAAAAAGGAGTGCCCTGACCCGGAATGAAAAAGAGTAGAATGAACTAGGTTACACAATTTTATACGCAGATAGCTTCAGGATAACTCAAGTAATGTGCCAACAAAAAAATATACTTGATTAGGTTATTTTATTATGACTGATTTCTGGTTAATTTCTTATATAAAAAAAAAAAAAAAAAAAACAGAAATATTGGCCCAAACATTGACAATTAGCATTTCCCTGCAGTTATTTTATAACATATAACTGTGATAATGAAGTAAATTGTGTGATTATTAAGTTGCAGTTAACCAATTGTGAATGATTAATTACTAAAATCAAATAATAAACAGAATTAGAAGATACTTTAAGTCAGTGGCATAGCTAAGGCGGGTGCTTCAAAAGGAGCAGTAAAATCAGACATGCAAGATAACAATTTTATAACTAAGAAGAACAGTGGTGCTAGCTCAATCATTGAGTAAATTAAAAAATAGCAAATGTAATTAATTCATATTTTCACCTTTTGTCAGTAAATTGTCAACAGGTGAAAGAAAGGCTAGTTGTGGACACAGGATTTCGCCACCTACCTGCAGAGATTGAGGGCTCAAACAACAAACTACGCTGCTGATAAAATATTTTTTTCCCTGGAATTTATTATTTGCAAGCGAGGGTGGCGCTAGTTGTCATGGCGAACTTGCCACAAGTTCGCTTCAAGCTTGACGCATCAAATTTGCCATGACAAGGTAATATCAAGTCAAAATCAAACTTGCTGCAAACTTAAGTGCCATCTGGGTGTGACCCAGGCAAAATAGACTACAATATGAGTGTATGTCCTATCATTGCTGATGTAGCTGTTAAATAGCCTAAACATCACTATTTACATCCATGGAAAAACTGAGAGCCTGCTTACTCATTCAGGCAGCTTTTCATCCTCATGCTCAAGCCCCAAGAGGGGATATGTGTAAGGGACTTGGATCATGTACACAAATAAGCCAGATATAGCAACCAGTATCAAAGGTCATGTTTTTTTTATTAATGTAAACATTACCATTTTCATCCAAGTCCCATTTCACACTCATAATTATGCATGTTGACAAAAATTACCCACTAACAGGAAAAAGTGCCTATTCCAGAATTACATATGATAATTTATACTCTTAAAAATTCACTATTTACTATACAGCAAATATTTAAGAGAAACACTGAAAGTCATGAAGAATATCTACCCAGAGCCAATAAAGAAAAACTAAGCTAAAGAAAAATATATGCTCAGGACCAATTAATATTAATAAACTTTTCTAATTTTTAATTTACAATTCAGAGGCTGCTGAAATATAAAACAAGTATTTTTGAGAATAACAATAAAATTTTAAATACAGCATTGTGGAAGACAAAAGATAATAATTTGTAGCAAGTTCTTTACAATTTAGTTTAAAAATTAAAAGATAGATAACTAATACAGATATAGATACAACTCACTGTTAAGTCAGTTGTTTCATTTCTTTTTCAAAATTGTTGTAATGAATATAATCCATAAATATACTGCCAGTAACATTCGCCATATTTTTAAATACCTTTCTTGCACTTCATTATTAGCTTTATATCAAACACAGATAGATTTATATTTAAATATAAATGATATCCTATAACACTGAACACTTTACCGTTGAAACGGACAGCACGAACTGCTCCTTGCTTACAATGTAGCTGGTTTTTCTGTACAGTAGGAAAACTCATTGTATTAAAAACACCTTAGAAAATACGAAGAAAATGCATATACTATTAATCACGTATATTCCCATAGTAAAAAGCTCGCAAGTCTCGAAGTAGCATTCTAAACAATTGAATTGAATTGAATTGAATTAAAGAATTATGGGATTTGAAGCAACAAACGCTGTTCTCCCGGATTCAAAACAAAAGCGCGTGAAATTTGTTTATTTACATCTTTAAAAGTGCGATTACGATTCCGCAAAAGTTCTTTCATTCGATAGATCATAAACCGGAAATATCGATTAATCGTTTCATTTCAATATTCCCTCTTTCTTCTTATTAAAAAAAATCATTTCATTTTCTGTAAAGGTATGAAGTTAAAGAAAAATTACAACCTTGAAACAGCAATAATAGAACAAGGGGTCTATTCTGGTACCCAGTTGGAGTTGGGAAATCACCCGTTGTTAACATTGCGGAAGAAGTGACATCTGCCAACCGAGGCCTAAATAGACCCGTAAATTTTGCGTTTCGTTGTCAAGAGCTCCGATTCAATTAATTATATAAGATTCAATTAATCTGATTTCATTCTGAAATCAGACCAAGAAAATGACCTCAGATTTTGGCTGTTTTCGATTACAAAAAATAACCAAAATGCCTATTTTCATTCTCATCTCGGATGTTTTGTTACTAAACTGCAATGTTCTCACATGTTTTATACTCAATTCTGTTTAACAGGGCTGCTGAGAGGGGAGGGCAGAAGGAGCAAAATCCTCGGAGCCAGCCGTCCTAGGGAAATATATTTTTCTTTTCAAGAGTATTTTATTTTTATCCATTACAAATACATCCCGGCATGAGTTGATTTATATTTTTCATTTATTTTTTCTGAAAATACATTCTCATTATATTAACGAAATTACAGTAGGTGACTAGAATTCAGATTTTCGCAACAATACACGACATTACCGGGCAACCGTAAGAAAGACTTCTGTCCTTTGAATATTAGTCACCACAATCATAATTCGCAAGGGAGGCCAGCATGCCAATATGGAGACCCGTCCGTATGCCACTACTTCCCTCCCCCCGGAGGGCTGCTGATTAAACCACTAGAATTGTTCTTTCTGAACATTTCCCCAATAAAACACATTTTGTGATTGGCTTTGCTGTATCGTGAAGAAAAAAAAAGTATGCATTTTGGAGCCCTTCCCATCGACTGACTGGCTCCAAAATTTGAAATGACACACACACAAGACCACATAATAAATTTCACTCATTTAACTTATTGTGATTTCAGATATCGTACAAACAGTCTACTCTTTGACGGAACAGATCTCAAATTTGACACTGATTGACAATATTAGTATACGAATCCCACTATAAAAATCATCCACCTAGCTTATTGCATTTCAGATTTATCATGCTCACAAACTTAAGAATGGACACACCAACAGATTGTCCAGTGACATGAAGGTTGTCTTTGAATCAGTAGTCACCTGGTCAAAAATATGGTACAGATCTAAAATTCTAGTTAAAACCACATATCGAATTTCATCTATCTAGCACATTGCCTTTTTCAGTTAATATGTTAATGTGCACATGGACACACAGACAGAATTCCTGAGTGTTGGATTTTTCCAAAATTTAATAGAAATCCACATTTTTGGAGTTGAGACAATATATCATATTTCAGTTTTCTATCTCGTTCCATTTGGGAATGGTGTTCACATACAGCCATAGCACCAAAAATCTTTTCTTTTCGAACTCAGGGCAGCTTAAAATCTGTATTTTCATCAAAATCTCGAGATTGAATTCTTTGATGATAACAATACTTCCTCTTTGTATAGGAGAAAATTAAAAGGTCAAAATGAGAAATATTTCATAACTCATCATTTCATTTAAGAACAGTTTATCATAAATTCGAGAACAGTAACAGTACTACAAATTCAGTACCAGCGATTCATGGCGGCCAGGCACATACTTTTTGCAGGAAAAATTAATTTTTATTTCATTTGACAGATTATACTTCTCTTTCCCAATTTCTTTGGAGATAGCATCCAAAACTTAACAATTTTGTAGCAAAATCTTTAAATTTTGTTGTCTATCCCCTATACTTTTAGATGTCAATAAATTTTTTGCCCTCCCAGACACTTGTAACTCTCAATCCCCACTATTGTGCTGTTAATCACAAAGCATTGCTTCACTTTAACTCACTTCACTTCCGTGATTTTAACTACAAACCATTTGATATAGCTGATTTGCATGTTTTTATTTTTCTGTTTAAATTCAAAAACTATTTTTCTCTTCCCAATTTAAGATCAAAGAGGTATTTCATGTTTCACCTTATGTTTTCAATATTACTGTCAACTATAAAATAATATTTAAAAAACAAACGTGACTTGCATACTTCAATGATACAGACTTGAGTGCTCCAATATTTTAAGAAAGTCATGTAAAATCCAGTCAAGTATGTGTTTCATGTTTGTAAATATTAAATTTTGTAATCTATTTTTCACTTACTTCTTGATGTACTAGACTTCCAAAATATTGTCAGTTGACAACAATCTAATATTTTAATATTTTCAGAATTTAATTATCAGCTATCAATTGATTTTAATTGCATTTTGAATTCCATACAAGGGATGCCATCTGGTATTGAATTCCAGAAGTATTTGTTATAATGCATTCCGACATTTATTAAAAAATAAAAATTGGATATTAATTTACCAAAAATATGAACATCAAGACAAAATTTAAAAGCATGACGCACTGAACACAATACTATAAAGATGTTATGCTGCAATGCATAGCATATGAAAGAAATTTCTACACATTCAATTAAAGATTAAAATGTGTTATCAATGTGATTAAAATTCCAATTTGCTTAGAGCATTTCTATCAGTGCTTCCTGCTTTTATGGTTTTGCCTTGGTGTTACACACTTTTGATTTAAAAAAACCCAACTATTTTCTACTTTTTAGTACACTAATTAAAGCACATTTTTAAAAACTTTTATTTTTTTATAAAAATAATTTATAGTGAGCCATTTATGTGATTCACAAATCTAGTCTTATAATTTTAAGAACAATTAAACTTTTCAGTTACACATTCCAAACCGATGAACTTTTCAGTTCATTTCAGATTGAAAAGTAAGTGAAGAAAAAAATTAAGAGACAGATTAAAAGCATCCAAACATTTTAACTAAAATTTTATTTCTTCCTTAATTGACAAACTAACAAAACATCACAATCTCATGTAAATAACATATACAGAAAAGATATATACAAAACAGAAGAAAAAAATATTTTTTATCATATAAAGTTAGCCACACTTGGCAAGTTCATTAAATTAAAAGTTGGATAAGTAACTATAATGAAACATCCAATGTCTATATGCAGTTTTGAATTAGGTCACATGGAAATGTGTATGGGACGGGGCTTTTTTCTCCACCATACCTTTATGTACAATTAGGAAAAAAGTAAATTAGTAAAATCAGAAAAACCTTTTCTTAACAGATTTTGCAAAAAAAAAAAACCTGCATAATTATTTATCAATAAAAATAATATGTAGAAAGAAACATCTATTTAGAAAATATGGAAAGATGGTATGCCAATCTTTAAAGTTTTTTTATAACAGTATATAACTAGTGCACAAACAAATCTAACAATATAATTTAATTTTACATGCTTTGGCAACTAATCTTCAAAAGACTAACCAGTGTTAAGTTTAAAGGCATATTGGCCTGGAAAACATGAAAACAAAAATGGTTAAATCATTCATGCAAAGTAACATCCAGTGAAAACTGCGGAATACAATAAAACTAACTTATGTTAAAGTATTTACACACTACACTGCAATTAGAAAGAAAAAAATATTTTTATAACTAATTCACTGTTTTGATTCAAAAATTAATACTTAAAAAAATTAGTTAAAACTAAAACCAAAAGTACAACACATCCACAATCATTGAAATAACATACAAATTTTTACATCTAACTGAATAATTTGGCACAGCTACAACATAACAAATTTACAATTTCTTTATGCATACAAATTCGCGCAAAGTTATAAGAATAGATTATGAAAATTACCATAATGAATAAACAATATCAAAGAGATTATGTCAATAAAAAAATACTGTAAATAACACTCTCAGAAAAAAGATGGAATTTTCTTAACATACGTCAATACCGATATACTTTATCCACAAAAAATGTTAAAAATACAATATACAGTTAGGCACTTTTTATATTTGAATGCACTTTGTTTTCCTATTATAATTATTACAGTATTTACAAAACATTTGAATCAATAAACAAATATTGGGGGGAATAAGCCACTCCATAATTGATATAATCATTCACATTCTTCATAAGCACATCACAAATTCCTCTTTCTTTAATTCTAACCTTCATCCACTTTGAGCAATTGTTCATTAAACTGGAAACTTGCAGCAAAAGAGCATAATCAAAATAGTACTCAAATAAAGATTGACTTTAGGCACAATGCATAACTTCCTTGATATTTCCGTTTTATGTCGGCAAAATCTATCAAGTCTAAAACCAAAAATTGTGGGCGCTTTAAAAACATTAGCATATCAGCTTTTAACCCTGTATAATTTTTCTCCTACATACCACATAGTAATGGAAAAAAAATAAAAATTCTTTCATTTTTGAACAAGGTACATCACTTGTTTGTACCTTATCCACTTCTGTGCTGTGCCAGGGAAAAAATGTGACATTGTCACGCATGAAATTGGTACAAAAATTAAACTTTCCAAAATCACTGCACAAAATTTAGGTACATACTATGTTTGAACAATATCACAACTGAAAAATTAAGTTAGTTTTTTAAAAAGTATTAAAGCAACTAGTTAGAAACTTTTGTTTAATCAAACGCAAGCTATATATTAATGACTTTAAAATTACTTGAACTAGAAAAAAATCTGCTAGTCCTAATAAAAAGTAGGCTTAAAAAAAAAAAAATCAAGCAACAATACAAATTCTTCATTAAAAAATGTTACAAAAAAATAATTCTTCAAACTAGGGAAAAAAATCTAAACTAAATAAATGTTACATTTAGAAAATGAAACCCGAAATATGTATTAGCCTTGGTTCAAATTAACGGTGCAGGTAAAACCATGACAATATCCTCAATTTTTATACTGAAAACATAATTAACATCTGGCTATGCAAATACATTTTCTTCCTTTGTTACGAACTTCACTACAACTTCATTTCGCACGTCCTTAATAACCCCCCACATTATGTTTTTCATGCTTATTTATGACTACTTTCACCGAAATAAAATGTTTGATGTTGATACAACACTGCACTATACTGTTTACAGATGGCCAAGGTACAGGATGATTAATGTGACCATATACCCTATTTTTATGTAGCCTGTCCTGTTGTTACCAAAATTTGGTCTTCGGAAAAATACAAGATCACACAAATTATTTATTTTTGCATGTTCTTTTCATTGATAAATAAAAATCGAAGAAATATGTCTTTTCTTCAATACACATAATATTACCTAAAATTTAGATGTCCAGTTTTGAGGGGGGGAATAAATGGTCACCTTAAGGATGATGCACTTGGTCGAGTTTGAGCACCTCCTCTCATATTTAATTTATTCTCAGACAATTATTTATGCAGACCTGCCAACCTCCAGAATTGGAAAAAAAGGGAGACATTTTCAATTATACATATACGATCACAAATGCGCAGCAGGGCCAACATTTACTTTATCTAACTCATATACAAATAAGATGGAGGTGGCTTAATGAAACAATCTTTTATTTTGGCTATATTTTCTCAAAATTTTATTATTTTTTTACATAATAAATAAAATGTATTGATTTTTAAAAATTGCTTAGCTGTATTCTAAAATAATATGATCAGTTTTTTAAAGGCACTTTTTTAGTACTCACTCTTCCATACATATTTTATATCTAGACAGTATTACCAATATAAATTGACTTACGTTTAAATATCCCCTACTATATTTTACATAATAATTAAAAAAAAAAAAAAAGACAGATTTCATGACTTTAAGTTTCTCTCACTAATTAGGAAAAAAATTTGCTTTGGAAAGAAATTTCATTAAATAGATTAAGTTCTCAGATCATAATTTTAAAAATGTTTTGTAAAATTCTCTAAAGAAGTAATTATGGCATAAAAAATCACACCAACAACTATAGCATAAGATATTTGTCTTTAGTACAAATGTACAGAATTTCATGCATGGGGGGGGGGAAGAGTTTATCCATTAAAACTAATACATTTCTGTCAACTGAAAGTCAAAAAGAAAAGTAAAATGAGATGATTATTCAGATTCTATATTGTTTATATATTCAGTGCTCTTTCTATCAATAATTCAAGTTTTAGTGGAAGACAGGGGAAGAGGGGCTTTTGATATTTGATAAACGTACAATAATATTTTCATTGCAATTAAATTATTTTCTAAAAAGCTTATAAAAATTATATATTGAAATTTAATTTACAAATCAAAATAATTAACACTCCCACACAAATATGTACTCAGGAAGTAATTTTATGCAAATATTTCTTTGCACACACAAAAGGAGATAAGATTTTCAAGAAAAAATATAATCCAAAATGAACATTCAAAATTTAATTTATAAAAAATTTATGATCACAGTCATATAAATCTAGGGGCTTACCACTTTCATTACATCACAACACAAATATTAACATACAAATATACAAAGCTCTACAAATCCTTTAAACATTTTTAATAAAGGAAAAATCAACTACAATATACATACTCTGGTATTTACAAAATAAGAAATTTCTATGTGGCACTTTTTTTTTTTAAAGTATAAAAGTTCAACATGAAGTCTTTTGAAGGCACCAAATCACTTTGAAATGATTAGCTCCAAACTTCATGATGATGTTGACTTGCTAAATTCATGTAAAATTTTACTTCATACAACTTCTGATTATTGTAAGGCACTCGAATTTGGCAACTAACCATTATATACAAATAAAACAATAGTAATCATTTATCAGCTTGGACAAAAACTGAAATTTGGAAATAAATGGCAGTGTAGAGACAAAAACCTGTAAAAAATCAAAAAATAATAAATATGCTTGAAAAATATGAAAGATTTAGCTTCCAAAATTTAATAAAATTAATACACAATATTCAATTTCTAATATTTGATATACAATTTTTTAAATAAAACATTTAGTTTTCAAAATTTATCAAATATATTAACAATCATTTGACATTTAAAACTTTGCTAGCATTAAAACTGTAATTTTTTTTGGATACAGATTAAAGACCCGAATCTATACTTATAAAAGGCAATGTTTTCGCGCGTGTGTGGTGTGTGTGTGTGTGTGTGTTTGCCTGCAATGTCCAGACGAATCCATCGCACTTATAGCCATGAAATTTGGCACACAGATAATTGTAATGGTGACTGAATGCACCTCGAAGCCGAAATATTAAAATTTAATCTAGAAATGTTTTTATTTAATGTTTTGTATTGTTTTGGTTGATTTTTTGCACTAATTTATCAATAGCATGATTTTGGATAATTGTACAAACAAAATAGATACACCATCAGACAGAGCACGTGATTTCCGTTCCAATGAAGTTTTGAATTTCTAATGTAATTTACTGAATTTTGAGAAATTTTTAAAAAATAGTCAGTTTTGCCATCGGAATGCTATTTTTGTTTTTAAATTTGTTGCATCCGACTTTCTAATAACACTTATTTTAATTTTTTTCAGCTTATAACTAGAACGGTTCTGTTGGATTTAAAATAAGAACGGCTAAAATATTTTTCCTGTTTTTTTTTTAATTAATTTTTTCCTGGGCAGATGAAAATTATTTTTCTCCAGCTAATTTCTTCCAGCGACACTTTTCCGGAAGGCAGCTGGCTATGTGATTGGTTGAAGGGGAGGTGAACGTCATAACTTTGAATTGGGCGACCGATTATTATTTTCGGCAGTTTGTTAATGTATTTATTCATCTCGCATACTTTGCTTGCAGTATAATAATTATCACATTGCAATTTTTTAATATTGTTTATTGTGAAAAAAATAAGCGGGAAAATCAATAATGTGTATCTTTTGTTTTGATTTTGTTTTCAAAACTTTTTCATGTCATTGTGGGTGGGTTTTTTTTTTTCCATTTTGTTGAAGTCTTGATTCCACGGGCAACGCCGTACGCATACTACTAGTAAGTAATAACTGTGATGTGCCCAATAGATATCTGCACTCCATAGGATAGCCAAGAAAATTTAATTTTTATAAAGGAGACTAGAAATTTTGTATTTCTTCATTTTGTCCTTTTATGGTCTTGGTTTCTTTTACTGGATTAAAGATCCATTATAAATAAATCTTAAATTAACTGAAATATAATTTCACCATTCCCATAATGGAAAATATGTTCACAATCAAAATCCTTGTTCAGTCTTCTAAAGATTAAACAATAGTGATCAAAGAATATTAAAGGAATAACCATATGTAATTTTACAAAGCTGTCAGAAGCAGATACCATTATTAACAATAATGTGCATGTGTAAAGTAATGGAGAGACAGATGGCTTTAGAATTTGTTTCTGCACAATGTACAAATGAAAGACCAGAGATTTACAGGTCCCAAAAGTATTTATTGAAAGTGCAAAAGACAGATTTGAGAGATTCTGCAACATTGAAGATATTATTCAGAACTCTGATTTCAAGAACCAGATGAAACATGACAGAAAGGATCAAAACGCTAATTAACAACTGGGTCAGAAAAATTAACAACTCAGTCAGTCAAACTCTACTATTGAAGATATTATTCACACCTTTGATTTAGAGAATGGGATGAATTTATGTTGAAAAAAGAGAAAGTTGCATCAGAAATATAAATATTACTATTGCATTCACTCAGAAAATAAGATATATATATATATATATATATATATATTATACAAATGCTGACAGCATATCAAATATCAACTCATTCCTTATTTTCAAAACTGCCTCATTTATGGTTCAGAATTCTGTCATTTTATTTTCAATAATAATGAGTGCTAGCACCATTACACTCACTGTTGGTATTGTGAAATACCTCAATGAACCACTATGAAATTACATTATTTCTCTCTAGACTATAAACATTTTTTTTTAGGTATGTCTTTCTTTTACATGCACTTTTGTTATATACTTTTTCTTGTGACTATATCATTATTATGTTTTACAAATGATATGAATGCAAATTTGGTGAAGATGTCTTTGAATATTGATCCAATTATACCCAACTTCACCAATGGGAGGGGGGGGGGTCTTTGGAAGCACTTAGGCTCAGGGGTCTTTCGTTTGCCATTATTAGCTGAAATAAATGAGTTAGTGACAGAAACAAAGCAATGCACTTACATGAAAAGAATATCAGAGACGAATGGTTTTTACCACATTCTACATACCTCGTTGGATCAGCTTTTTCATCAAATCCATCAATGTGTAAAACATTCATTTCATGACCAAATCTGGAATAGCTGAATGAAACCTAAGATATAAAAATATAGTTCAGCATGGAGGAAAATAGTTTGTGACAAAATTCACTCATAGAAAAATTCAGAGGTTTGTCAAATTAAAAAAGTTTCAATATGAATTTCATAAAGTAAGATCAGGCAACTAAGTGCAAAATACTATTGTCTTGCAACAATTTCATATTCCTACTTCGTTTGGCTACACAATTTACCTAAAATCAACCCTACATGCGTGTTTTATAATTTCTATTATGAAATTTGTTACTTTTTTATTCTGTTATATTCTTACAATAATGAGTTCAAGCAAGTTGTTTGGTAAACTTGAATTAATAAATTAAAATTCTGCAAAGTCATTCAAAATTTTTTTTTATTAAGACCTATTAATTAAACAAGTAAAAATTTAATCTTTCTATTTTATATGACTTTTTAATGTTAATGACTGTTTCAATGTCTTTTTAATTAATCATTCAAAAACTGTATAAGATTATTAAATATGACACTGATTACAAACATACTGAGAATTCAAATTATTTACATAAAAATATTAACATGGTAATATTAACATTTGGAAATAGTATGGCAAGAAAATACAAAACTTATATTATTCACAAAAGCAATCTAGTTATAAAAATATTTTTTTTAAAAATTTGATTTTTTTAAAAACCAGCAAGATCTAAATGAAAATACTTTGAAGACTAAAAAAGCAATTAAAACTTACTTGCTCTGCAAAACTGTCTTGTTTTAAAAATTTCATTGGTTCAAAATGAGAGTGAAATAAATCAATGACTGTCAATTTCTTTTGTAAAATATGCTCTGTAATTAAATAATAAAAATTAAAAGCCAAAATAATGCAATTTTTAAATGAAGATTTTTTGTTCACAGGATTAAATATTAAAAAAACTATTCATATTTTCATTACCTATTATGTATCCCATAGTAACATCATCTGGTAACCGTATCTTTTCTCCAATGCTAATGAATTTTCCACCACTAGAAAACGAAAAGCATTATTTAGCAAATAAACAAAATGGGAATGTCAAAATAAAAGTAGCTGAACTTATTCATGCTTTTTCAACCAGCTGCAACCACTAATTCAAAAAAGTACGAGTTCATAAAAGGTGGTTTAAAATTATACAAGCTGATAGTATTAAATATTTCATTACTTTATTTCAAGAGTATTTATTTTAGAATTTTCACGTACAATTAGGCTGATGTTAAATGTATTTTTTAATGGAATACACATTTTTGAAATCACTGCAATTTAAGAATTATACAGATTTCAAATGTTTAGAATTCAAACAAAATTTTCTCTACCCTAAGAAAAGTATTTTATTAAGCTAATATAGCGTAATTAATACTGCATATATATTTCCATCCATAGAAAATGCTCTCTCCAAAATTTATCTAAATATGAAGTCCTTAGCTATTGCTGCAAATGGAATAGGCTCAACATATGGTTTGATATGAAGTTTAAAAAGAGAGAAAAGTCTAAATAAATAATTAATGACATTTATGCATGCATACATGCATATTATTTATTCATATATTTTCTAAAATTCTGCAACATCTCAAAAGTTGGTAGTGAAAAAATCTGAAGCAATTCCTTTTTCAATTTATTACAAAATTAAACTTTCCAAATCTGTCTCCATTCAAAATATTAAAAAATATATATATATAAAAATAAGGGTTTTTACGGAGACTTTAGAAACATGAAATAAGCATATTTTTGGAATGTTTATAGTTTCAAATTTTAAATAAGAAAATCTGAACAATAAACATATCAATAAAATTCTTTAAAAAAAATTTATCAACTAAAAGAACTTCTATGAAAGAAGACATACATGAAATTAGATAGTCTATTAAGAATGTGTGCAATGAAAAGAAAATATTAAATGAAAAAAGAAATCGAGCAGTGAAAGCAGTACATAAAAAAAGCAAACTAAAATTTACTAACTGGAAAATAAACTACTCTTAGATTAGAGATTAGAAAAAGGAGTCCAATAAAGTTAATTGACAAAACTGAATTAAAATCTTGCACTTGTGGATTATTTACATTAATGCATATATTTTTAGCAAACAGAAGAAAGAAATGACAAAATCTAAAAGGTAAACATAATACATCAGTTAAATATATATAATACTATACCTAGCAATTGGCAACATCTTCAAAGCTAAAGCACGACTTATACAAAATCCAGCTCCCCCAGTAGCAAACCAGAAAGATATATTTTGCTATAAAGAAAAAATATCATACATTTAATAAAAATGTCACATAGATTTCTAGAACAATACATATATTTACATATTATAAATGTAAATACATACTTGTTTATCATATCGACTAATTATTTCAAGTGGAGATCTTATACTCGGCTTTCCTAGATACCAATCTTCTTGTGGATTGTATGTTTGCAGCAGTTTCACAAGTCGTGGCACATTTACATAGTTATCATCATCAAAATGACAAAACCATCTAAAAAGATAAGAATATTTTATTTGAAGACTTTGAATAAAAAATGTTCCAAATGCTTATTAGGTAACAGTTTAAAATCATACATACTTTTTAGAGCTCTCTAAGAAGGTATCAAATTCAACAGACATCTTGCAACATAAAGCTTTCCTGAAATTAAAAACATATACAATTAAATAAAACAAGTAATTCATGTGAATACCGACTGAGATCACTAAAGAAAATGATTAAGATTATTTGTTTTTACCCTAAAAACAGGGCACACAATAAGAATTTGATTAAAATTTTTTAATATATTTTTAGACATAGTAAAAACAAGCAGCTAAAAATTTGAGCAGTTAATTTGAGGCAAAATTATTTTTTTTATTTTTATAGCCTACATGAGTGATTCTTAATCTTCCACTTACAAACCCTTTTCTGTCAAAAAAGGAAATAATTTTAGAAAATAATTGAGAAAATGAAGCATTCTATAATGATAACCAAGAGGAAACTCGATTGAAAAAATATTTATGAAATTTTAACAAATTCTTTCAAACCAAAATTATTTCTGGTTGCTACAGATTTTAAAGAAACTGAAAGAAAAAATACAGTAAACTTCAGTCTTTCTTACTCCAAATGAGATTGCGATGAGAGACGGCTAATATAAGCACACTCCTTTTTAAGTACATAGATTTAATCACTAATTTAATGTTACAAACAAAATTTCAAATACATTTTTAATCTAACAAAGTTTTCTTCCTAATTCTTTCAAAATTTCTTGCTACTAATAAAAATCCATCCTCTTCAAAAAGGGTAAACCTTTAAACATATACTCTTCCAACAGGATTTTTTTTTTTTTTTTAAGGAACTGATTTTTAGCACAACAACCTATCCCTCTTGATGCCCATGCACCATTGGTTATAATACACAGTTTAAGAGCACTAATCCTACATGATAAACTACATCCTAATCATACATGACATTAAAATGTTGAATATTTTGTTAGAACATAAGAAGCTTTTTTTAAATTAAAGTTACTGAAAAGAATAACATAGCAAACATAAATCATTAAATTTTCTACATAAAAGACTTTCAAAATTTATACTATTTCGTTTCAATAAATTAAGAGTTTATATTTACCTATTATGTGATGAAGAACAATTTGTGTTGATAAAATGTCCTCCTGAAATAATGAGCCAAAGTAAATACATAAATTTAAATAACTATTGACTACAGGTAAAAATATCTGTAGCAAAACAAAAATAAAGAATATGATGCTTCTTCCCTTGAATATATTTTTTAATGATGAAAAAGATAAATATGTGTACCAGATACATCAAAGAATGAAAATGAAGGTTTCTTTTTTTTTTTTTTTTTTTGAAATTCTATCATTAAATATTCACCAATTAATGCATATTGCAATTTGCATACGAAAACAATTCAAAAGCAGAAAAGTTCATTTAAAAACTCTGAAGAGAAAATAGAATAAGATATAAAGAGAGAAGAAAGGCTCAAATCAATAATAAAAAAATGAGATTAATTAATTAGAATTTCTTAAATAATACCATATATATATATATATATATATATACTACAAAGATTCCTACTTAACAAAGCAACTTTTTCCTCAGTTAAAATCATGGCATTTTAAAGCAATTTTATATTTCCTGGATATTACACTTAAGACACTAGCTGCCAACTTTTTTCATGATCAATTGTTGCCACTTCCTGTTCAGAATGACTTGTTTCACAATGATTTATTGAATGATGAGTTTCCTCTCTTGTGACAGTATTCATTTTATTTTTTATTCATACTCTCCTGTTACCAAGATAGTTGTTAAGTGAAAATAATTTCTTAGTCTAACACATGCTTTAATGAGCTATCCAATAAGACAAAAATGCAAACCTTTTTGTAAAATACTTAGAAATTTTAAAATAACATTAAAAATATACAAAATATCTAACAAGGTTTTTATTCATTTAAAATCTTGTTCCTTTCAAGATGTCATTAGCAAGGTGCACAATCTTAACAAAAATAAAAGCAAATCATGGGCATGCGTATTGTTCCACATTTCCTCCTAAACCACAGTTTGACTGATATTAATCCAACTTGGGACAATTAGTATTTAAGACAAGAGAAAGAATACTATCAACTTTTCAAAGTACAAAAGTTATGTAAATATTCAGTGAATTAGAAATCAACCGAAATTTAGATTATTTTTCCAAAGTAACTTAAGGTCAAATTGTAGCACGGAAAAATATTTTTTATACCATTTTAAAATTCAATAACTACCTTTTCAATGATAACAATTTCATTTCTGTGCAACTTTCCATTTAATTTTTTATTAATTTTTAAGTGTTGTAAAAAAATTCAAGCCAACTCCATTGGTTTTCATTTCTCAAAGCATCCAGTTGGTATATCATAAGCCTTGTTGTTCTGTTCCAATCTGTTGTTCAAGCTCACTGAATTGTAAGATTTTTGCTAATTTTTATCATAAAGATTTTTAAACTTAAAAATAGCATGTGGCAGCAGGCAAAAGTAGATGCTCAGTAAATTCACAGAATAATTTAAAAAGGCTTAATAAATAAATGACTCGAGACGAGGTGGATGCAGACGATTTTGTAATAAGGAAATGTACAGAAAATGTAATGTACGAACCAAGATTGTGGGTAATGGCAAAGAAATAATTTGTAAATATGAAAATGTTCATAGTAAAATGCATTTTAAATGTATAATTTAAAAGTTGAAATTTAAAATGAAAAGAAAGTTTTCTACAAATCAGAAGTTGGATACCTGAGGTAAGGGTTTTCTACAATTCAAACATGGCATATCTAAACTCAAGTTTTCTAAAAATAATTTTAAATAATATGTATAATTTAATTTGTGGGCCTATGAAGAAATTACCAGAGAAACACCAGATATATAAGTTGCAGATAATAAAAGATGCTAATTCAATAAAATGAGGGATAAAGAAATCAAAAAGCCTCACAACTTGTAAATGTACACATTTTTCAGCATTAAACATGCTTATAAATATTTTATTCCTTACTTAAGGAGAGGGAAAAGACAACTTTGATGAATAAGAATTTCCTCTGAATTTCAGGTGTTTAACCTAATGTTATGTAATAAGAAACATCTTGAATAGACAAACTACAAGAAAAATGTTATGCATGCAGAAATACCAAATGGGAGAAAGAAAAGAAATCTTTAGCTTACTTGTTCTAGATGATAAAACAGGATCATCTGCGTCACTGAAGAAATAAGTCTAAGGAAACAGAAGAAAAAAATTAATTAAATATTAAAAAGTTACATTTTTTATCACAATTCTGTCTTACAAATAAAACAGAACATAAATTATGCAAGAAACCAAAATATTAAGTTTAAATGAACAATAACTCAAAACAATAAACACTTATTGTTTTATTATTTTATTCATTTTTATTAGAAAAATATCATAATAATACTGATTTCTAAAAACAAATGAAATAAAGACTAATGCTGTTTGTTGTGTATAATCAGTATTACTCTGATTTTATAACTGTTTAATAAGTAATTTTTTAGTTTAACTGTTTTAATTGTTAAATAAGTCAATTAATAGCATAATTTGTAAATCTATTCCATGAAATCTAGAAAAAAGATTACTACACAAGCAGAATTGTTAAATGGAACCTGAAATTGACTCGCAATATAAAAATTTAAAAATGATCAAATTTGACAATATTTTTTAAATAATTGTAAGATAAGAATAACGACAATGATAGCAAAATCATGAAGCACTGTATCAATTGAATAACAAGCTTTTAAAAGCCATATGCGATTTTTATGATGCAGGATGAATTATGACAAAACAATCCAGTCATTCCTCTGCACATCATGTATATATAGCTAGACACAGGTTGTTTTAAGAGGGGAAATGTTTGTTTTTAAAAATCATAGATTTTTCAATCAAAGAACATTTAATGATGAAAAATATATATAAAAAATAGACGATTTTCTATCGCTTTAAACTATATACGAACTTTAGAGCAAGGACTGAAGTAGATTAAATGCTTTGAAAATCATTCCTGTAAAACGGGGCTCGACTGCTGCTTTGAGAAAAGAACCTTAATTCACAATTCTTCCAAATGGTACAATGTATGTAAACATAAGCCTTTCTCAGGTTGAGAGAAAAAAAAATGTTGCGATACCATCAATAGGATATACTTTGGAACTTTATTTATAATGCAATTTAAAATTTTAATTATGTTTATAATGCAATTTGAAATTTTAATTAGCATTAGTAATAAAGTGAGAAAATAAAAAAAAATTGCAAAATAATTTCAAAACTGAATTTTAAATTAGTTACACTAATTGTTCAAATTTAGCTTTAGAAAAGGCTATAATAAAAGTCCATTTAACAAAATCCAGAATGATATCTTTTTCCTTTAGAATGCTTCTTTCAAATTGTATTGAGATACATTTTTGATGCTGGAAACACACACAAAAATTGAGTTTCGCGATGCCTTTGTGGGCAATTGATGGTTAACTTTTAGGAATATATAGTATTTCAGTTTGATGATTTTGATGGTTACGCTAATTAATTACGCTTCCATACAGTAGTGAAAACTCACCAGACAATTGTTCACAATAAGTTATGTGGAAAAACAAAAGTTGTCACTTGAAAATATGACATTTACATCAACCACTTTCGTGCCTAGAATTACACTACTTCTAATATTTTATTATCATATTATTTAAGTGTTTTTACGAGGTCTGTAATTTCTGCCGAGCAGCATCATAAAAGATTAAACTTACATGAATAATGATAAATTTTTAAATATCTATTTTAGCGTTTATGGTGCGTTCCAATAGTCGAATAAAATTACATGTTAAGTTACAAAAACTATTTTTAATTGTACAGTATAAGGGATTGACATTTTTCGTGCTCTATGGAAATATTATACAAATGATATTCTCCTAAAATTTACTTTTACCTACTCTGAATGCATTGAGATAAAATGCATTTTTTAATGTATAATAATAAATGATAGAATAAATAAAATACTTGCTATGATTCAAATAGATGTAATCTATATCTTGTGGTAAAGATGTCAAAGAAAAAAATGTAAATGATTTACATATTCAGCGCTGCAATGCAGTGGAATTAGATAATTGATGAAAGTTGTTTGTGAGCAATCTCAATTTTTTCCGGATTTAAGCAAAGTCATGATGTGAAATTTAAAAAATTGAAATACTTCATTAAAGTATGAATGAGTTTCTAACTAAAATTAGAATTTCAATGGGTTGTGCTTTTGAGAAATAATTTACAATGTTTCTAAATACATAATTGTAATATTTAGTACTGTTGAAAAATTTACTCAACATAAATATTTTGCTTCAGAAAAAGAAATGCAAAATATCTGAAGTTTCTCTAAACTAATAATAATTCAATCTTACTTAAAATCGTCGATGTGCCAAGAGAGATTGAGTAATTTATGTTTAATAGCAATAGAGAAAGAATTGTCAGAAGAAATTAACTAAGATGACATTATTGATGAACTTGCAAGCAAGAAAAGTGAAAGTGGAATTTTAATTTAAAATTTTATTTAGTGGAACAATTATAATGCATGTAACGTTTACTTTTCATAATCATATTTCGTTTTCTTATTAATAACCTTTACAGATGTGCTGTGAAGAAATAGACTTTTGCTAAATTTCGTTTTTGCGAGAATATGAGGAGAGTCTTTTTCAAGAAAATTAAGTCTGTAATTGACACTTGCTTTAGATTAGGGATTTTACTGATAAACTTGTCGCCGATTCTTTAAATACGTCAATCAGGTTTTTTTTCTTCTTTCTGCCAAGAAATTCTTTAATTTATTTTATTAAAGAAATTGCAAACATTTTTAATTTTAAATACACTGGTTTAGAAAATGATTGAAGGTATTATAGAATGAGGGGGCGGCTGAAATTAAGTGTGGCGGCTGCGCAACTAGAAACGGACCTGGCTTTTCTTCAGAGAAATTTTAATACAGCAATGAGCAAGTTCTTTTCTTTCTCAAGCAAGTTACTTCATATAACGTGGGAACGTTCTTGGCAGTTCACGAGATAAGCAAATCTGTTTTCCTCATCGGTGAATGCACTGCAATGCCCCAAAGTGTTCTTTTAATTGGGTTACCGCTGCCAGAATACGAAATTTGGAGAATATGCAGTAAACATCCAAAAGTTTTTATGGAAAATTATGTGAAGCTAACCTGGAACTAAGCTAGGGCTAGAGAAATATTGTTTCAAAAAGAAGATTTCGGTTTCGGAGATGTAGAAACTAATTCAAAAAGAGGAAAGCTGTAAAAAGTTGCCTCGCTTTCGTGAACTATAGAGTCTCTTGGAACTACGTATTTATTACCAAAATTTCGCGAAGGATTAAACAAATTATTAACCCTGTAGATTACTAGACACTCCTTCCAAAGAATGAGAGAAACAAAATAAAAATTGCTATGGACTTAGGATTGCGAGAATGTTTATAATACCCTAAAGAAAACAAGAAACAGATGGATTCGACTAGTTCCGAGGAATCTAATGCAAAATTTAGACCATACGACAATAATAAACTTTATTATATAAATGCGTAATAAACTGTATAATATTAAAATAAGGAAGAAAAAAACTTATACACAACAACTGCATAACAGGGTTTTTTTTTTTTTTTGACAAAACCTTAACAAATATTATCAGAAATTCAATTTTAAACTAACATTCTTAAAGACATTTTTCCTTTATACGCACGATACGAGAGGGGAAAAAGTGCTTTCCAAAAATGAGTACTTACTCATATAACTATTTCTCGCAGAACATATTAGCTGAAAGTTTAATGGAAACAAACGAGAACAGAAAGATCAATGGCGGAATGGTTAACATTGGAAATGAGCATAAAACGGTAGTTACAAGTGAACATCTAATCACTACGAACAATTTCGTTAAAATCGGTGACGATAATACTAATGAACGTAAGTCGGCAGTTTGTGTACTGAAAAATATTCGTAGAGACCTAAAAATAAGGCACATCACATAAATAATTGCGCATTTTCGTGAATTCTTCAGTTTTTACGAGTTCGTAATGAATACTTCCTCTGCTCTAATTCTCGGACGGTCAAATCAATTCTCGAGCTCTAAGCCGCAATTTTTTTCCCTCATTTCGAGAGCCATCATCAAAGGGGGTCAGCGCTATTACCTAATCCCTCTTCCATTCCCCTATTGAAAGATGATTCGTTCTCCATCATCGCCATCAAAAGAAAAAAAACGAAGAAAGAAAACAAAAAAGGAAAATGGAGAAAGAAAAATAATGACAGCTTTCGTACAGGGTTAAGTTGACACAGAATGACTCCCATGCCTGTCAAAACACAGTACAGTTGTTGAAGATGTCTGGAGAAAGTTTTTTCTTCTCGTCCAGTTTTAAAGTGAATCAGTTTAATGTTACGTTTGCAGTAATGGAAAGGAATACGTTATTTGGTTTAACCCAATCACGTGACTAGCAGATACATACCCCGAACAGGGAGGGATTTTTTTAAAAAGGAGATTCGAACCTTTAGTCCGAAATATCGTAGCATTATGATGTTTATCTCTACAGCGGCGATAGCACACAAAAAAATGTATTTAATATCGGTGCAACGCGCGTGTGCTTAAATGCAGTACTAAAACAATGAAAGTATTGTAACAAAATATACTCAACAGTCTTCGTGTGATAATAGGCTTCGAAGTAATTCAAGGAAAACGTTAAAATTGATTAATTTTTAATTAAAACTCTAATTCATAAAAAAAATCTTTAGTTCCATTTTTACTTTAAAATTTGTCATTCCCTCTTGCTGTATTCATTTTTAGATACCGTTTTTCTTAATTCGAATTTTGGAAAAATCGAGTTTTTATTTTGGTCCCACCCACTTCGAATCAACTAAGTTCAACTGTATTCCCTGCAGAACTCTGAAGTCAAATAAGACTTAATTTAGAATTTTAGATGACGATTCCTAGAAAATTAATATCGATTTCTGTGTCAATTATCCATCCATTCTGTGTCAATTGAGATGATCAAGACCAGAACAATAAACAACGGAAAATCAGAGGTAACATTCTTTAAACGATTTTAATCAATCATTCTGAATTGAAAGAAGGGGAATGAAAAGTCCATTTGAGCATTATCTTCATTTGCATAACGCAAATTACTACAATATGCAGAAAATGTTCTTGGAAAAGAACCAAAAGGGAGGAAAAAAAGAAAGATGAATTTTGCATACAAATGCAGACCAACAGGAGTGTTCTCCCCTTACACACTATAATCAGGCCTCGCAGCACAGTGAAAAGTAGCGAGCATGCATTTGGACATCTTCCTTCCTCCCTGTCGATTTTTTTTTTAAATCACTATTTAGATATAACGTTTGCCAACATGTTCGAATAACATTGAACCAAGTGAATTGTTATTTATATGCAAAGCTAGATTAGTATACGATTCAATGCTATAATAGTTTTAAGTAAACATTACTACAACTTTATTGTTAGGACCACATATTAAATTTCATATCTTTAGCTCAATTCGTTTTCGAGTTATCGTGTACACAGGCAGAAAAACATAATTCCAAAAATTGCTTTCTTGGTGGTCTAAAAGTGGATATTCATCAAAATCTCGTGGTCGAATTTTTTAATGATTATAATATTTTCTCTTTCTATACTTCGTATACGAGAAAGTAACAGTCAACAGAAAACTGGAAATGCCAAAGTCAAAAAGCTGACTGCTCAATACAATCAGATTTCAACAACGACGCAAACGACAAAAACTGTAGTAGACTCGACACATTTGTGTGCGGGATACGAATTAGAAGCCAAGCATCGATAAAGGGACAAACCGTAACTGTGCTTACTCTAGACAATGTATATACCATAACAGAACCAGCGGGAGTGGCCTCCCCTAAACTTTCTCGTATACTTCTCAAACATTTGTCATTTCCCTTCCCCCTGCGTTGATAAAAAGTTCGAACCAACTGTAACCCAGAATGCAATGACTATCAGAAGGTTTTTCATTGTTGATTATAGCGATAGTAAAATATTGAGGTGAGGAATCATATTCAAAAAGATACGTATGTATTAAAACTTCGCAATATTTATTTTTTTTATCAAACTCTAGCAATGCAAGTTCCGCGTGCGGAGAAGAAAACAGGAGAATAGCTTGCGCACGCGCAGAGATTGCTTCCAATACGCAAGTAAAACGAGACGCCCTAAATGTTTGCTTCCTTACAAAATCTCGCCGCCAGAATAGTTTTTTGGCAAACTGCCAAGTTTTCGGAGTATCCCTTCTTTGCACAGGCATTTACGCATGCGCATGGAGTTGAACAAGTATGCTATTATACAGACAGTCAGCCCGTTGACGGATTTGGCCCAAAATTTTATACGGACCTACAATCATGACGATAAAACAGTGTACCAAATTTTATCCATCTAGCTATTCAAGTTTGAGTTATAGTGTTCGCATGACTTCGGACATACAGACAGACAGACTTCCCGTTGACGGATTTTGTCCAAAAGTTGATAGAAACCTGCAAATCGTGTGTAAAGATCACATACCAAATTTCAGCCCCGTAGCTCTAATAGTTTTTGAGTTATCGTGTTCACAGACAGACACACACACACGCACAGACAGACAGACACACACGCACAGACAGACACACACACAGAGACATAATTCCAAAATTGTGTTTTTCGGATTCAGGGAGGTCTAAAACGTGGAGATTTGTCGAAATCTCGAGTTCGAATTTTTTGACGATTAAAATACTTTCTCTTTGTATACTTCGTATACGAGAAAGTAAAAAATGAATGTATTCTGCAGAAATCTATTAACATGTATACTAGTTTAGAAAAGGTGGACAAGTCAAATTCTTGAATTAAAATTTTGATGTTGGGTAATTCGAGAAAACATATTTTACATTCCCCGTTCCCTAAGTGTTAAGTTTCGAACGTGGGCCTAACAGGATTCAAATTTTAGCGAGCGCGGAAAATGTCCTCGCTTCGAATAATGAAGACAAACAGTGCAGTGAAGGCCAAACATCCACCAACTTTGGATAACTACATAAAAAAAAAAAAATGTAATGCCTAAAGACAAGTGCACTTGGTAAAACTTCAAAAACAACAAATTAATTACGGAGAAAAAAATTAATTCACTCACAAGGAAAATAAGTTAGATAAATACTGTTATTTATTCTGATCATAACTACATTAATGTAACGTCCTTGTCTTTTTAGTTTATGCTAATTTGAAAAAAAGAAAAAAATATATATATATACTTCCCTTGTTGAAATTCTTTATTACCGGAAATTTTCGCAATATAATTACATAAGTAGATGACAAAATACTGACATAAAACATGTCAAAGATGAAAATTATCACCTCATAACATAATGTCCGTCCGATTTCCGACAACGATTTAAGAAACTGAAAGATGGATGTTTCCCGTTGTTATAACATAAAAGATCAGTAAATCCAAGTAAATAAGAGAACTTAATGGCAGATGGCCGTGTTTCTGGCATACGAAAAGCATCACGATTTATTAGGAAAACATATTTGAAAGGCATATTTCATATCAATATTTTTTAATTAGTTTCAGGGAACGTATTTTTTTAATTTAAATCTGATTGTTATCCATAGAGTTTACATTAAAACATTTACCATCAATTGATAAAATAATTTGAAAATTATAATTAAAACGGAGCTGAACTAGTTGATTTTTTTTAATGCATCCTGCGTTTCAAAATAACAAGCACCCTCAGTTCTACAAAATTATAGAATGTATAGTTTCAACTGCATTTATGCATAATATTGACAATTTAAGTCTTTATTGTCTCTTAAAAAATTCTTTGCTTTCATCTGTGCTCAGATTTCTTTCTTGCATAATTCATTTTGCAGAAAGAACCACGTGAGCTTTTACTCAGCTGCATTGTAATATATGTCTTGCTAAAACTCCTTGAGCAAAAAAACCCTCACCAACATTTAGCTGTCGATAAGTGCCAGCCAAATAATAATAATAAAAGATTTTCTAAGGACTAATATATTCGCATAAATTCGACCTCGAGATTTTGATGAATCATTACGTTTTAGACCTACATGTGTCGAAAAAGGAAAACGTTTTTGGGATTGTATTTGCCTGTCGGTCTGTCTGAGTAAGGTAACTGAAAAACGCAGAGCTACGCGGACCGAATTTGGTATGCGGTCTTTACACCAAAACTGCTGACTTCTGTCAAATTTTGGACGAAATCCGTTGACGGGAAGTTTGTGTGAATGCCCTTTCGCATTTGCAAATGAACATAACTCAAAAACGCAACTATCTATACATATAAAGGGATAATTAATAGAACTGTATCAAATTTTAGACCAAATCCGTCAACGACCTGACTGTCTACTGATATGTCTATACGTATATGAATGGGATAAGTTAAACACGCAACAAGCTAGATGAGTGAATTTTAGTAATTGATTCTTTACACCAGAATTTGTACATCAGTGTCACATCTTGAACAAAATTCGTCAATGGTTTCACTGTCTATCGATCTGTCTATTCGTGAATCTGTGCACGGCATACTCAAAAACTCAACAAGCTTAATAAATGAAATCTGTTATATGGTCTTGGTATCAAAACAGTAAATACGTATCAAATTTTCGACGTAATCTATGAAAGTTACGATATTTAAATGCATACACAAAGCCGCAAGCTGAACACAAAGAGTATCATGTTTTAAGTATACAAGAAAGTCTGGGGGAGAACACTCTCGTATTTTTGCATTTGCATTCATTTGAATATCAAATTCATTCTTCTCACACTAGCTGTTTGTCTACCTTGTTTAATGAGAACGCCATAACAGCACTGACCTCAAAATTGTAGACCTATATCAAATTTTGGAACTCAATCGGTCAGATGGAAGAGGTCCAAAATGTACACTCGATTTTCTTCTCTATTCTTCGAAGCGAAACACAAAACGCGCCATATCTATAATAGAAAAGCCCTGAGATGTCTGTAACGCTGGACGGAGCTTAAAATAACCCTGACCCTTTTGTCTGCGTCATTATTGAACGAACAAATAGGATAAATGTATCAGAATATTACATCAACTCTCAACAATAAAAGAGAAACACGCAATTAAATATTTGTTTAAACAATGAAAACAGTTTGAATTGCGTTGCAACAATGAAAGGTATTGTTGTAAATTATGCCAAAAAATATTTTTTTTTAATTTATAAAAATTTAAGAAAACATTCTACGGCAACTTAATTGGTATTACTGAAAAGGTAATTTTTTGTACTTTCAGATGGCGTAAAAATGATTTTTTTTTTTTTTTTTTTTTTGCTGTAATATTTTCGGAAGTTATTGAGAAAAACGTCAACATTTCGCTTAATTTTTAATTAAAATTTCGAAAAAAAAGGGCCGAGAGATGCACATTTCCATCCTCCAAAGTTTATTTGTGTAAAGTGTGCCAAATTTCGTAACTCTAGGTCCAGCGGTCTGCCCTGTAGAGCGTCACCACACATTCTCCTTTGTTATTAGTAGAGATTTGGTAATGCACCCTTACCCAAGATGATAAAAAAAAATCTGGATTTTTATCACACTTAAATTTCGAAAACTGTCTTTGAATATTAATCTTTCAGATACCCCAAACTACGAGTGTATATCATTAAGAAAACGCGATGATGCACTGGTTGTAGATTTATTTCTTGCCAATCCTGTTCAGCTGGTAGTTAAATTCGGCGCCATTTTTTTTACTGCGTTCTTCACAATATCTAATAAAGGTATTTACATATGATAAACACTATCTCCTTCGGTTAAAATTCCCTCCCGGTCTCAAGACCTTCATGACTAGTAGATAAGAGCGATATGAACTTGAAATCATTTTTCAGTCTTTATGAAAACTAAGAATTCAACTCTTGAGGACGAAACGAAGACCTTGTTTTCCTTTTGTAACTTTTTAATGAAGAAAATGGCTAATTATATTCCTCTTATTATGAAACATACTTTATTGAGAATTTCCATAGCATAAGAATATCAGAAGAATGTCTTACAAGTCTAATTTCCTAACTCTTAATTTTCTTAGCCAATATTTTATTGTAAAATTTTAAAAATTCTTCACTTGGAAGTCTTCCTGCTATTCTTCACTTGGAAGTCTTCCTGCTATTCTTCACTTGGAAGTCTTCCTGCTATTCTTCACTTGGAAGTCTTCCTGCTGAAGGTTCAATATAACATTGAAAAATGGAGTCAATTCATGCTCACATGACACACTTCAAATGCGTGACGCCAATCTAATTTTGGAATTCGTTGAGCATCATGCAAGAGAGAAAAGGACTTGATGTCATATCACCGCGTTAAGACAACGTGTATTTAAGGTATCCGACTAGGTTGAAAAAGCGATTTTCGAAGAAAAATTCAAAAACTTTTTAATGATCTAAAAATAAAGCCACAACTTTTAGGATTCTAAAACAGTCTTTGTTTTTATTCTTATTCCTTGAATATTTTATTCTTTGGTATTTATTTGAACTAATGTGTTATTATATTTTTAAATGCGTTTTCTGAGAAATGAAAATTTCACTAAATTGGTCAACGAAAAACGTGTTATCTCCAAAATAATTCATTAAAATTCATTGAAATTTGGTACACATGTGTCAAAAACCTTTGAGGGTGCAATAGACCGCAGATTTCACGATAGTTTTATTTAGTCATGTTTTAGTCACTTGGTAGTTCAAAACATAGGATAATTTTGGCGAAAAATCAATGACGCCAACTTTGAATGTTCAAAAAATATCGATTATTACATTAATTTTTTATTTTGCGATCTATTACATTATAGATCGTTCGAATAGAACGCATTCGAAATTAAAATTAAATATGTCCCATATTCTTTTTAATTATACTGTTTTTCTTAACATCGAAATTTTTATTAAAATTCTTGAAAAAAAATTAGTATTATTTTCAAAAACCACTAATGAAATATGAATTTTTATTTCTAATTGCGACTATTTAAGCCTATTTCTTTTATTTAGCTTTGTAAGTCTTTTTATGCACACTTTTTTTAAATTTTTTTCTCCGAACCTAGTCGAGTACCTTAAGTTACAAAACTCTTAAACATCAACCATCGCAATTTTACGCCATAAAAATTCATATTTAGCACAGAAGTCGTTCATTTCATGGAGTTCTCAGAGCTAGTACACTATAGGAGCTCATTCTCAGGCATGATACAATATACACATTCCTAACTCGTTTAATTTTTGAGAAAATTCTCTTTCTCGGTGAAGAAAACCTGTTAAAAGTTTTGAAATATTCAAGCCCTAGTTAAAGAAAATACTTGGATCATGAAATGGCTGTCATTAAGAAAAAAAATCTTTTAAAAAATTCATATTTAAATCGAAAAGAAAGTTCAAAAAATCTCCTACATGTTTTCGAATTTGCTGATACGCTGGAGTGCGTAACAGTCGGACCGACAAGTGTTAACAAGGATCAAAGAAAATTAGCAGCGCATGAGAAGAGAAAATAGCATTTAACGGTTACTTCCCGTTTAGTGAAAGGATTTATCACATATACATGCAGTTTATGAGAGAGAAGCTACATTTTGAGCTTGCAATAAGCATGATCCAGTTCCGTCTTTGGCCAATTAGATAAATCGGCCAAAGCGTCTACCTTAAAGTAATCATCTATGCTTGTCTTTTTTTTTCATTCATTTTTATTATAAAAGAGAAAGATGAGCATTATCACTGGCATTATAAATGACGGTTTGTACGAGGGTCGCCCAGAAAGTAAAGAACGATTGGGTATATCTCAACAAAAACCAAATATATCAAAACAAAACTTGATTTACAACAAAACTTTATTTACAACTGCGCTAAACCTTACCCTACTTCATTGCATAACCGCCATTGTTATTTGAGACACTTACCATAAAAAGAGAAAAGTTTTTCAACGCCGATGTTACACTCATCTGCCGCCAATAACTAGAGCTATGAAATTACTGATTCTTCATCATTTTCGAAGAATGTTCCCCCGAAAAACATTTAATTTTGGTGAAAGAAAAAAAAAAAACTCTTCTGCGCATTACCCAAAACAAAAGACGTGGAAAGTTGTCTCCCATGCAGGGATTGTGTCGGTTCATGACAACGTCCGGCCTCGTTCAACTGCAGCAACACAAGAATTGCAATGTTTCAAGTGGGACGTTTATGAACATTCCTCTTACCATCCGACTTGGCTCCTCTCGATAATCACCTTTTCCCAACCAGCGGGAGTGACCTCCCAAAAACTTTCTCGCATACGAATAACACGGGTGTGGGGGGGGGGGGATACACCGCGCGCCGGAAAACGTGCAGTATTCCCTAAGGAGGGGAAAACACTCGCTCCAGCGTTCGTAGCTTTCCTTTTCTTTTTTGCGTAGAATGGAGAAAAAGCCGAATAGGTAATTTCGACGCCTTTTTTTAACCGGCTTAAACGAAAATGGAAGACAAATCTACAATTAGGGTTTCAGGACTATATACGAAATTTCATTTAACTAAGTAATTTTATTAAGAAGTTATGGCGTTCAAAAGTATGCGATTATACAGACCGACAGACGGTCAACCCTTTGACGGATTTGACCCAAAATTTTATACGGACCTACATTTCTGATGAAAAAACTGTACCAAATTTTATCCATCTAGCTATTTAAGTTTTGAGTTATAGAGTTCACATGAACGCGGACAGACAGACTTCCTGTAGACGCATTTTGTCCAAAATTTGATAGAAACCTACAAATTATGTGAAAAGATCACAAACCAAATTTCGTCTCCGTAGCTCTAATAGTTATCGTGTTCCCAGACACACAGGCAGACATAATTCCAAAATTGTGTGTTTCGGACTCGGGAAGGTCTAAAACAGAGATTCGTCAAAATCTCGGGTTTGAAGTTTTTGACGATTACACAATACTTTCTCTTTGTGTACTTCGTACACGAGAAAGTAAAAATGAAGGGATTTTTCAAATCTTTTGCTATAAAGCACTTACAGAAACAGCGACTTCATGACTTAAGTCATTGGCGATTCCCGAGTATAGCATCCCGGCATTGATAAACTTGTCTCTTTATGATAACTGCCTTAATAGCAATGGCGATTATGTAGAATAGTAGTCACAGGTTTAGCATTGTTGTAAATAAAATTTTGTTTTGGCATCATCTGTTTTTGTTGAGATATCCCCAAGTGTTCTTTACTTTCTGAACGACCCTCATGGAAAAAAGATGCAAGAAGTATTTCCACCAAATTTAGAGTGATTATTTATCATATGTAAAAAGAGAGAAGTTTAGGGGACACCAAATAGAACACTGTAATCAAGTCTTGCCAATTCGAAGATTCTCTCAACAGGATGCAACGTGAACTTTGTATCATGAAACACTTTTCCAGGCATCGAATGTGCAGCTGCATGAGCTATGGAGGAGGCGGGTCATGGGCTCGAAACTTAATTCCATCCACGATTAGCCGTGTACGCTGCCCTAGTGCACGTTAAACACTTTGGGGTCATAAGTAAACATGTTGGTGTGGTGTGAAAGTTTGGAGAAGGGATGGTGGCTCAGATGTCGTCCGTCATTTGACCACGATTTAAAATTACGACGACCATCTCAATAGCCCTAATGCAGCTTAAAAAACAGGAGAAGTTTAACTAACCAATCAACCAACTAATCATCAGGTTGTATTTTGATTCAGTCAACAAAAGTTGTTTTCTTTATTTTTGGTTATCAACTTCTTTCATTGTATAAATATCACAAATAACAAAAGTTATTAACAGTGAAGCTTCGATTAATCGACAGTTTCTGTTATCCGTCATCGTCTAAGAAGCAAAAAGTAACCAAGGTTTAAAGTTTTACCCAGGGGTGGGGAACCTTTCTGCACTGAAAGGCCTCATTAAATTTCGGCAGTTGGGCAAAAAGCCGTATGACCAGAATCTTAAGGGTTAATGTATTGTAACTTATTATATTGCAGACAAGATATTATTTCAATGAAAATTGTAAATAACTGGTAAGGCAGCATAAGAAACTCAAAAAGGCCACGCCCCTGGTTTTACCATACATTTCTGCACATTACTATTCTTGTACTGAAGTTTAAATTGATCGCTTTGTAATTTAAATACATTATGTATGCATTATTCAAATCCAAAGGATTTTATTTTCATTTTCGTCCCAAGACAGCGTTGAAATCACGTTACTGTACATATACAGGGTGTCCGAGAATTGTGGGATACATTTCAAATATTAATTTTAAATAACAAACCTAATAATATTACAACTACGGGCTTTTTTTTGTTTTGTTTTAAATGGGAGAGCAAAGTTTTTTTTTTCATATAGGTAAACCGGCGTTACGGCGTTCTAAATTTGCTAACATTACAAAAACATTAATCGTATTTAAAAATCATCAGAAAGTGCTAAATCATGCTTTAAGCCCATATTTCCAATTTAGATATAAAATTAAGATTATTTAATTAGCACAATAAATACCAGAAAATTATGCTGAGTAAGGAAATGAATGTCCCGTATATGTGTACTAATAATAAAAGATAATGTGTGTGTATCAGTGTTTGACAGGCCAGACCGCTGGACCTAGAGCTGCGAAATTTGGTGCAAGTATACTTTGAAGGGTGAAAATATACACCTAGGAGAGATTTGTTCGAAATTTTAATTAATTTATAATTAATTAATAATTTTAAAAAATTGCGATTTTAAGGATAGTTTTCGAAAATATAGCGCAAAAATTTTTACACCGCCTTAAAATTCAAAAAATGATTTTTTCAATAATATTTATTCAATAATAGCAAGAGAATTTCGTACGTAATGGCTACCGATCGGCAGAAGCCGATGCGCGTTTTCTGGTTCCTTTTTTCAGATGTTCTTGATTATTTCAAAAAATATTCAGTTTTCACACTACATGTGAATTAACAAATTAAAGAGTAAATTTCCCGACAAATACATGCTTTTATTTTTCTTCTAGCTTAAATATTTTAACAGATAATGGCTCTCAAGAATGAGAGATTTCCAATAATTTACGGCCACCTAGACCACCGTAACGGCGAGTTTCCTATCTGAAAAAAACTTTTTGAAATGCGCTCTCATAAAAAAAAAAGTTGAAACATTATCAGGTTTTTTTAAATTAATTTTTGAAATGTGCCTACACTTCTCGGACACCCTGTATATTAAGAGATTTCTGTTTCCGTCTATTCGGTTATCCGTCACCGCCCTGGTCCCGACCGTGACGGTTAATCGAAGTTGTTCTGTACATATTTCTAGGTTTACCATCCCCAACATACAGCGTGAAGCATTACTTATGTGCTACAGATAGTGGTAAATTAAATCCTTTTTTCACGACTTATTACTAATCTTCACTACTCCGTATTAATACTGCCCTACCCACCAGGAGAAAAACCCTGCGCAGGGTTGCCTCAAGTAGAGAAGGGAAAAGGATATAAAATCAACAGCAGCATTTGGCAAACTAAGCGCACTTCGTTAGGCGAGGAATTCGTTTTCGACCGAAGTACAAAGCGAAATGAGACTTCCGACGGTTCTATCTGCGCCAAATGAAATAAAGCCCTTTCCTTCACCTCCAAAATGCATTGGAATATCCCGTTTCTGGTGTCTAGGGTTTTTCTCGTGGCGTTAAGACAATATATATGTTACTGTGAAAGACCAAAACTGGAGAAAGTCGACATTCTCCAAATGTGAATGTTGACCTTCACCGGTGACATCACTATGTGAATGTTGACATTCACCAGTGAAAGTCGACATTCTCCAAATTTCGGTCTTTCACGGTAACATATACACTAATCAAATATTGCAACATTAAGAAAAGAAACAGCCATTTTAAAATCAAGTAGTATAATTTACACAACGGAAATCAAAAGTTCACAAATGGAAAAATATTTAGAATTGCTCATCTAACACTTAACCATAGATCCTCATTACTTAGCTTTCAATAGAATTAAATTCCTAACGGTTATCTTCAAAACTGACCAGTGAAACGGAATAGTTACAACAATGTTTCCAAACTTTTTTTTTTTGTGCCATTCGCCACCTAAGCCTTTCTAAAATTCTTATGCTCCCTATGTAACATACACATAATTTTTAATGTTCAAAAATTTAATTGTTCACTGAACAAACTTGAATGACAGGTTTTAGGTTGAAATCTCGAGGATATTGTTCAGAAACACAGTAAGTTAATTTTCAAAACATATACTGGAGAACTGAAATTCAGGTTCGAAATAATTTTTCGTAATTAACACCTTTAAAAAAAAAAAAAAAAAGGGTTGCTGTCGGGGGGATTAAAAAGTTATATTATATATTTGAAAATTATTCAGCAAGTAGACTCTAAAGAGAAAAGTGCCGTTTCCATCTGACAATTTAAATATACAAATTAAATTACAGTAGACAGTTGCTTTTAAATTCTGAACGAGTTCATTATCAAATTGCTCTCCTTGACAATCAAATTGCGCCCCCCCCCCGTGGGGCGTGGACCCCACGTTGTGAAACACTGATCTACAAAAAGAGTTAACATTATATTTACTCGTGAAACAGTAAAAGAAGAAGACCAAGAAAAAACTGTATCATTAATGTAAACAAAAGGTTGACTGTGACAAATAAAATTGAAAAACTGAAATGCAATGATTCAATATAATGTTAATCCCAAATCAAAAGCACTTTTTTGTGGGAGAGATGAGAGAATTTTGAAAGAAAATAAATCCCGTGGACAGAGCAGTGAAATAGCTTAAATCGCAAAATAAATTAATTTTAGTGACAAATATTTTCCAAATAATGCATGCACTTTTTTATATAATTAAACTTTGAGTTAAAATTAAATGTCTACAATTCTCTACGTTAATATATATTAAAAAAACAAGTCGTCGTTTAACAAGCAACACCCACTTATCTCTATTTTTTGAAATTTCAAAAGAGGAAGAAAAAACTGAATTTTTCGCAACTAATAATGAATATTTCTTAATTTTTCAAGTTCATATCAGATGTTTAAAAAATTAGGAATATTCGTTATTGGTTGCGAAAAATTCAGTTTTTTCTTCGTCTTTGAAATTTCAAAAATAGAGATAAGTGGGTGTTGCTTGTTAAGCGACGAAGTATGAGTTGGATGTTTTCTAAAGCACGATCAATAGAGAAAACGCTACAAATATGAAACTAACCACGAGGCATTTGAATCATCATTTTAAATTCCAATTCTTTCTGAGCAGAATAAACATTGGTGTACAGGAATATTCATCAATTACGCGAAATGTATAATGAAAGAAAGCTGATATCCAAATCGGTGCTCAACCTTGGTCATTCAAAACCGCCAAATCGGGCAGAAGAAGCAAAAAATATTCTCAAACACAACAAATCCTTCTTCTAGCTTAATGGAAGCTGAACACGAGATATCTCGGCAAGCGGAAAGATGAAACGTTGAATATGCAACTGCGAACACGCTAATCTTTAATTAGAATAAAGAAACAGAACAAAATCACTGGGAAAAAACACAAGATGTCCGAGGTCAAATGCTGAGCAATAAAAAACGGGAACAAATATAGCTGTTTTTCTACTGTCATCTCGACGGTCCATGAAATAGAGGTGCAACTTCATTGAATAATTCAATAAACATATCTGAATTGTAAATAGGCGATAACTGTTATTAAGAAATGCAATGAAACTTGACTCATTCGAAGCTGACGAGACCACAATAAAAATTCGATTTATGCAAAAATTCGAATCAAGGAAAAATGGGTCTAAAAATGAGTGCAGCATGAAAAAATTACAATTTTTAAACTAAAAATTATCAAGGATTTTTTTTAATATTTAACAGTTTAAATAAATAATGCAAACTTAATAAACAATCCCTTTTAACTTCCTCGTATGCTAAACAATACGGTGTTTTTTGTGTTTAGCTTCGTAATATAGTGAAGATAATTGCGTAAATACTTGGGACCACTTTCCGTTGATCAACTAGGTCTAAAATTTGATATAGATTTACAATTTCGATGTCAAGGCCACATGCCACTTTCATTTTTCCTACTGTTCAGCAACGGATTCCGAGATTACCACTTTTGGACGATTTTACACCGGAAAGGGGTGTCAGACAATGAGTCATATGAGCGCATTCCCGGAGTTCTTTGTTAGATCACGCTCAGTAAAATGTAAACATCACCCTTCCCTTCTTCACTTTCCCCCTATTTTGATGAAAATAACTCCGACAGGCGCATGCGCAAAAGCGCGGAGGGTTTCTGAATCCGTTGCTAAACAATAATTTGTTATGTTCTTCAGTTATCACGTTCATATACCAGGGGTGAAAACAGCAAAGATACAAAAAAGAGGAAAATTCACGAGAATAGCTACATTTTTATGTGAATAGCGACATACATTAAGGAAGAGATTAGTAAACACTTATTAATGAATGAATTACTCAACACAAAAAAATTATGAAACAAATATGGTCTTGCTTACAGCCATGTATGAATTTTTTCAATAACAAATACTTATTTTTAACATTATAAAATCAATGTTTTTTTACTCACTTCCTTAAAATAGATACAATTAATAAATAATGGTTTATAATACCAATATTTTTTATAAAATACATATAATAAACCTAAAATACATAAATCAGATTTTGCTTTATAGAAGAAAAAGGTACAAAAGAGTCCTGCATAAATATCAGTTTACAAATAATACAAAATATGCAAGAAAGCGGAAAATCGCGAATCCGCGGAGGATTTTCACCCCTGATATACACACGAACAGACAATTTATCCGTAGACATATTTAGTCTAAAATTAAACACAGATCTACAATTCTAGTAACAAAATATGTGCCCAATTTCATTTATCTAGCTTATTGCGTTGGTGGGATATTGTGTTCACAAGCTCACGGACGGGCAGATTTCCCGTAGACAGATATTGCCCAAAAATTTGATAGAAATCTATTATTTGTGTAAAAAGGCAGCACCTGTCTAGCTTGTTGCATTTTTGCTCATATAAAGACAAAAAGACGTACATAATTCCAAAAATTGTTCTTTTAGACTGTTCAAAAACTGTTTTTAAAACGTAGAGATATAACAAAATCTTAAAATCTAATTTTTTTTTTCTTTCGGATTACAATAATTTTTTCATACTTTCCATTTTTTTTGTATGGTTGGTGTAAATGCTATGCTTTCATTATGAGTCGAAAAAGAAAAAATCACAGCACGTACACAAAAAAAAATGAAATTATCTTCAGACAAAGAAGACCATATATCTTATTATTGTTTTATCGTCCAAAGTTTTTGAAAATAATACAGCAATTTATAGCGTGCCATGTTTACTTTCTAACCTGCATGGTAGTTAACACATATTTTTTTAAAAAATTGGGGTTTGTTTGAAGTAAATTTAAATAAACTCCAAAACAAGAAGACAAAGACGAGTTCATTAAACGCTTTTAATCAGCTACAAAAAAAAAAAAAATCGACAGGGGCTACTTCTTTAATTTGCTTCTTGGAAGTGAAAGGGGGAAAAAAAATCATTGTAGAAGCCGTGTTAAACATTCCGGAAGCTACAGCAAGTTTTTAAATCATTCGATAGATCCGGTTCATAACCATCGTTTAATTACTGGTGAAATCGTTCCATTCGTTGCGGCTTCACGACTTACAGGAGTGCCTCACGAAGCAATGCATGGGACAATGAATTATTCAAACTCTGAAACTTTCTTGCCAATAGTTTTTCGAACCTTTTCAGAGCCGCCAGACTTCATTCGTATGAAAACTAAGTTTATCTTTGAAAAAAACTTAAAAGCGAAAACTTCTTCAGTAAGTCGATCATGGGACCGCTCCAAAAAGACTAACTGGCGAAAACAAACGATGCACACTCACATTTTGGTTAAAACAGCAATTTAGCAACAACTTTAGTCTAACAATATAATAGTATAAGTCTACTTTTATAAGAAAAAAAGTATAATAATATGCATGTAATATTTTAATTTTTTAACTTTCTTTAATTATTTTTAACGACACCTCATTTTTAATTACTTCTCCTTCCATCGTAAAAAGAGCACTTCTACTTTTACTTCGAGTCACGAGTCTTCCGGGAAAATCCGCTTTTTTGGGATACTTAAATTTTCTGCGCATTCATATCTGCCCTTTTTGATTCAAGCATGTAAGCTAACAACAAAAGAGCGTCGCTTCGTACGTTACCTCTTTAATTCTGGTCATGGATATTTCCTAAATTATGAATCCTTTACCTATTAAAAAAGTATCCTACACCATCTTCTACCATTAAATAAAAGGATTGAGTCAACTACTGTCTTTTCCTTGACCAAAATGGATTACACTTCACATTTAATAATATTGTTACATCCATATATATAAGCATAATATACAAAAATGATTATAAAATTTCAATCATTTTAGTATATTAAGCTTATAATTTCTGACAGTTTTAACACAACACGTAATGATAATTACATCACTTTTACTGTAATAACCCTTGTTGAATAGCTATTGAATAGATATTTCGTCGTTCTTTGAATTTCTCACACACAAAAATCGCAGAACACATAAATGCAATTCTAATTATTGGATATATTGCGATATTTTAGATCATTTCGTTACATAGATATTAAAATGATTATATTTATTGAAATAGTCATTCGTGGCTTTTATTTCTTTTTAGCGAGGTTTTAAAAAAAATCTGTTAGTTTTAATCGAGGAAATGTTTGATTTTGTATTTCTAATTAAATCACTGCTAATACATACTTAAATATTTTTCCTATGATTTTAGGCAAGACACTGTCGAATATATGGAACTTTACAAAGATTTTTTTTTTAATGTCGAAATGAACAGGAAGGAATCAGACCAGGGCAAAACGTCGTACTAACGAACGACATACTAAAGAGATTTCACAATATTATATGTGTAAAATGCGGATATTAATAAATTTAAAGCAGTATCCAGATTTAAATATTACAAGGAAAAGGATACTTTTCAACAAGAGCAAAAGTTGATTTCTGTAAGACAGTTATTTAGCTATGAGGTAATTAGTAAGGCAACTGGTCAACTTTGAACATACATTTCAGGAGCTATCGCATTCCTAAAAATTTTATATCATTTATTTTTGAAAAAGGGAAGAAAGCACATTGTTCCAGGTCATATTACCTTATGAAAGAGACAGCGATTGCACCAATTGCCTCACTATTAGAGAAAACCAAATCTCACATAATTAGCACACAATAAAAATTCAATAATATTTGAAATGTTCACTAGCTAACTTATCATAATTCACAATATACATTTATCCATATAAGAACACGAAATATTTGCTCTGGCATATCTAAATTCAACACATAGTTCGAAAGCTAGAAGTCTGTTTCATATTGATACTGCTTGATTGTCAAACAGGGGTGGCCAGGGTCCCTTGTCGGGGATGCTGTGCCCTCCCCCCCCCCAGTCGGGGAAATTTTCTGTACACCGTTCTCGCAACTGGGTATCCAACAGGTAGATAAAGATCTGGTGAAATTTTGAGACTAATTTCATTACACTCCCCCCCCCTGCACCACGGCGCGCCCCCCCCCCCCGTCGGGCAGATTCTAACGCCACTCCTGTTGTCAAACTAGCTGAATTTTAACACTTAAAAAGATTTCGCGAAGTAAATTATAACGCGAGATTAAACTAGTTCGCGAAAGTAAAAGAAGGTATAGGTGTCGCATAATGTTTTTCAACATCAGTACTTTCCAGTTTTTAATATTTAAATAGCCAACCAAATGCAAATGAAAATGTCAACAGTGTGTCTTTTGTAGATAAAAGAACAGCTGCACTAAGATAACGAGAATAAAATAATGCGCATAAAATGCATTCTGTCACTTTTTTGTTAATTCTTGCACGCAGAGAGAAAGCTAAAAGTAAAACAAACGCAACTGATTTAAATAAAAATAGCAATAGATTAGACAATTCACGGATTCCGACTGCGTACTTTTTAATGATGTACTCTCCAGATTGTGAATCATTTCATAATAAAATACATTTGCTATATTCAAATATTCCATCAACAGAATAAAAAGGGTAGAAGAAAATCTATGTATTACAACACGAAATTCTTTGTAACTACCAATTATTTAAAACTATAATCTCAAGGGGAAATATAGATAGATAGATAGATATAAAAATATAGCATGGAATGAAAGCCATTAAAAAAATACACAGACAGAATAAATAGAAAAACACAACGGAAAGCATGAAATTCCAAAACCGTACGACTGCCCTCCCCAAATAACAAAACCCGTCTGTTATAAATATCGGCAAACACCCAGCAACTTCGAATTGCTTCAAACAAACTATTTCGAAATTTAAAAAAATATATATTACTTCCAATACAGCATGGAGGGAATGGAACGAAAAGAACATCAGAAATACCATAACAGTAGAAGAACAGAACTCAATGTAGAAAGGATGGATCGCCAAAACCATCAGAAAAATTCCACTTCAATGTTACAATTATCGCCAATGCACGATAATAACTAATTGTTTGAAATAAAATATTTATTCCCAATATTTCTTCATATTCTTTCTTACACAACATGAAGTAAATAAATGCAATGCTGAAAACATACACAAGAAAGAAAATGAGAAACGGAACAGAAGGCCAAGACCCCACAACTCTCCTTTCTTTTTTCCAACCCATCAAAATTCCACTTCTCCGAACCCCAAGATCGTGAAAGGCAAGACGGCGAACACAAACCTTCACATATAAATCAAGAGGTGGGTAGAATTGCAGTATGACGCCAAGCAGGGAGAGAGAAAAAAACATCACCCGAACTGGCTCCCACCGCAGTAGCAGCGGCGCGAAAAGAGGCCCAGTTAGTTATTTTCCACATCCAACAGACATATTTAGAAGAAATCCAGACTGCCAGTCCGTGGGCGCGGGGAGGGGAGGATTTCAGTAGCAACAAGTAGCCGAGTCTGTTGCCGCGGGGTCAAATACCACAGTAATGAAGGCACTAGCCGGTTCCAATAATTTTTGCTCGCCTTTTTAATTTCGTTTTTCTTGTTTTTTTTCAGTTCCAGGCGCAGGCAGGACTGAACTTGAATTCGACCTCTACGACAGGTTTTTGGAGTTTTCATTTTTCTAACGCGGCCCAAAAATTAATTCCGATAATATAGCTTCTGGAGGGATTGTCCCTCCCCACCCCATGTAGAGAAACAACCGGATCCGAAGAAATTGCTTTGGCGATTTTGTTGGCGAAGTATTTAAGAGTGGGTATTTGCATAAACTCTTACAAAGAGCTTATACTTAATAGCACTTAGATAGGCTTTAATAATCTTTAAATGCATGAAAAAAACCTCTCTCTTATTTTCAACGATAACTCCTTTCCAAAATGACTATTCTCATACTGAAATTAGTAATCATTAAAAAAATGGCCAAGTTTCAAAAAATTACGTCGCTTCAAAGTATAAGGGAGGAAATTCAGTATTTTTTATTATGTTCAGTTTTTAAAAATATACAACATTTAAATGATTTAGATAAGAATATGATAAAAAATATAAACAGAGATTTAGCTTTCTTGGGAAGTTACTTATTATATTTCAAAGAAATTTTATCAAAATGCAATTGCGAAATACATCACATGTGGCCCTTACACCGAAATCGAATTTCTGCATCAAATTTTAAACAATCCATCATCGGGAGGAGAAACTTTTCCAAAACAAATACTCGTTTTTCATTGTACTGTGAAGCTAAACACAAAATACCCCTGATTATGATGTTTTTAATAAGTGTGTGGCCACTCATGTATGTATGTTACGATCAATGCGAGTAATCGGTTATTATATATAATCACCGCAGTAACTATATATAATAGCCTGTCATTATATAAAATAACCACATAAAAATCCCGTTATTATATATAATTACCGCGGTGATTATATATAACCAATTTATCACATTGATCGCAACATATATATATCACGTAGGTATGTTTTTAATTATTTATTAGCTAACGCTACTAACATTTAGAGAAAAATGTTTGATACATTTGAAGTTATAGCGTTTATGCATACGTGCGCGTTGCGACTTTTTTCAGTGAAAATACTAAAAACATTTATTAGTTACAGCCATCTTTCCCCCGGATTTGGTCCGAAACTTTGTACGGAACTACAATCTTGAAGTAAAGACCACATAACCAAATTATGTGATTATACTTAAAGGTGAACTCATTGAAATATTGAGTAATTGTAAAAAAAAAAAAAAAACAGACGAAAAACTTAGAATATTTTTTTTTTTAATTTCAACATGGCTCAAAAATGCTTTTGGGATGGGGGTAGAGGGAGGATAATTATTATCATCCCTCTTGTACATCAAACTTACAAATGTTAAAAAAAAAAGACAAACTTTCATTAGAAGAATAAATTTTGAAAATTTTTAGAGTATTTGTTATGGTTGCCAATAGAAAACATTCGATTGAGTACCACATCGACACAAACATTTATGACCTAACGTTGCAAGACTTTATTATGTGAAAATATTCGAAAAAGTCGAGAGAAATTAACATCGAAAAATATTTTCCTAATGCAATCACATTTCAAGAAATGTTTTTACTGTATCCGATTTTCTTAATTTTAGACGATTTTTACATGCATATAAAAATATATGTAATGATTTAACTTCTTAACCTTCTTTAAATTAATTATTTTTAACGATAGGTACTCTGTTTTAATTACTTCTACTTTAACTTCCAGTCACCAGTCTTTTCCGGGGATCTCCTTTATTTCAACTCTGGGTATTGTTAACTGGCCTTTTTTGCTCCGATTTTAACTGCAGCGACTATGATCATGGATGGTTTGGAAGTTTTAGTTATCATTTAAGATACTACAATAATCTGATAACCTTCACAAGAAATAATGTTCCTGCAAAAAAAAAAAAGAATTTAATTTAATCATCTGTAGATTTTCTTTTTAAATGCCTCTACAAACTCTAAAAAAATTGCTGTCATCTCATATACAACAGTACTTTTCTATTCTAACAAAACCATTTTCATTGTTTCATATAATTTTTAAAAGCATGCACTGTTCATAACTGAGGTATTAGAAATTCTGCTCTCATACCTTTGTTTTTTTTTTTTTGCAATCAAAATGATATATATACCGTTAATAAAATAACTTTTTTATTGAAATTATCATTTTAAAATAATTATGTATTCATTATAATTATCATTTTACTTATTAAAATTACTAATAGTTTATTCATTTATTACGTACTAGCCATCTTTGGCGACCAGTTTGTTCGTTGGCTTCAAGGCTTTTTAAACTTCAAACTCCGACACACAATTTAAGCCGTAATTTTTTTGTATTAAATTTTATTTAATGTCAAATTATAATTATATACATACATATATATATATATATCAAATTTTAAACAAATCCTTAAACAGGAGGAACTTTTTCAAAACAAATACATACATGATACTGCCATTTTAAATTTAAAAATCGTCCTCCTATTGTATACTTTTTTTTTAACCCTGTCTTTCTCTTATGGAGAAATCGAATTTTTATAGTGGGGACCACTATAAAAATTATTAGCGAAGTTCCGCTGCAGTTCAATGTACATTTGGCTCGATGGCATTCTGTCAAATAAGGGCTTTTAAATCATCTTCATTTCTCAGACACGTACATCCCGAGAGAATGTCATATCGAATAATGTCCTGCATTTGATTGGCAAGTTAACTCGGAATTAAAAGAAAAGTGTGGATTGAGGAACAGATGGGGTCATTCAATCTTCGAATGACGTCAATTTTCTTCCAATCTGGGTATCCGGTATTGACAAAGTTTAAAAACTCGCGTTTGAGGAATGTTCAAGATGAAACGGAAAGCAACCTATAATATACGGGAAATAATTTGAGTCATTGTGACTTATTAAAAAAAAAAAGAAGAAAAAATATATTTAGAAAGACTATTACATTTAAAAAGATTTATTGAGTTCATTTATCGCTGCGAAGTATATGAAAAAAAAACTATTCTAAGTACCTATCATTTGGGTTTGAAAGAATAGAGAAATATAAAATATCATTATATAAAATATTACATAATGTTCCAACGATATTGAAGAATATCGAGAGAAATACTGTAAGCTTCAGCAAAAATTCAATATTTAAGTGAAACTAGCTGCATGGCCCGACGTTGCACGGGCAATCTTGAATAATGGGATATTCCCGGGCGGAGAGAAGTGAGATCACGTGAGGCCTTGGGATCCATATTTTCATATGCCCGGCTCCATTTTTTTTTCAACAAATATTGTCACTTACTTTCCCCAACAAATGTAAATATTCTCATATCCCCGCCTCCTGTTTATTTTTTTACACATATTGTCGCTAACGTAAACGTTACGTTCCCCCCAAAACGTAAAAAATCCTTTGAATCCTATATTGTTTAATTAAAATTTTTAAATCCAACCTTGTAATTACCTTATAGTTAATAACCCAGCATTTCTCGGAATCCACATTTTTTCATATGCCCGCCTCTGTTTTTTCCCCTACAAATATTGTCACTAAGCTTCCCCAACAAACGTAAATCTGTTTTGAATCCTCTCTTGATGGATTAAAACTTTCAGTTCTAGCCTTTTTACTACCTTAAAGCAGTTTGGTTTGAATGAAAACGCGAGAATTCTTATGCTTATAAATTAAAACAGATTAGCATGATATTTGTTTTGCAAAAGAAAAAATAAAACGAATAATAATGAAAAAAACGGATAAAAATGAATAAATATTTTCCCCCAACAAACGTAATGTTGCGAAACACCCTACGACAAAAAAAGAAAGAAAAATGCAGGAAAACGATTTTTTTCAGCTGTTAATAAATCCAAACACAGAAGAACACAGAAGATCGCTCAAAAGAAAATACCAACTTCCGTTAAATAAATAAAAAAAATGCAACACCGGATGCGAAAACTAATAATAGGGGAAAAAAAGAATCCGCCGTGAATGAATTCACCATTTTGCCAATAGATGGCAGCACGTAAATTCATTCATTTTGACGTTTTTAATTAATATCTTTTTAACTAATTGTAATTTCGGATTTTAAATGGCCGAAATGGATTCCTTGGATTATTCCAAATCTTTTGGTAATTTCCGCGTGCTTCTCCGTTCAGCGGTTCGTGAGGAGATAGCTGGACATACATACATACATACATACGTTTGTTTACCTTCGAATTTTAATAGGATAGATTCACGAATTGTAATGATGATACTCTCTTCTCTACAGAAACGGGGACTGATTCATTTACTTCATTTTTGGATGGAAGTAATTTATTTAATTACTAAAAGAAGTGGTTTGAGATAAAATTCATTGAAAAAATTAAGCTATATTTATTTATTAACCTATATGCATTAATTAGCTGACGCCGGAGTGCATTAAAGCATTAACATTTTGGCGGAAAATTCCGTCATTTGATGGTAATGGGTTAAAATAATTCAAAGAGAAAACTGACAAAACTCATATAACAGGACAAATTTAAACAGAAACATGAAATTTAACCTAAAATCATACATGAAGCATCCATTAATTACAATCATCTACATCATACGCGAAGGACCAGTTGTGGGTACGCGAACTCAAAGTCGGTAATGGCGGACACAAGAGAACATAATCGATTTAAAAAGTTACAGAATTTTGCTTCCTCAAGTTCGTGCGAAAAATAAAAGTGCAAGTTGTGCATGCCTAAAGCCTTACGCTGAGAATAGAAAAAAAAAAGAAAGGTTTGGTTTTGGTTTGTTTGAGGGTTTTTGGCGCAAGGGTCAGTATTTGGCCATGCTGCGCCAAACAAAGTAGTAAGCGGATATAAAAACAATCAATAAAAGTCAAATGCAGAAGAAATTAAACTTTCACATGCTTATTTATCGAGAAGAGGTAAAAATGAGCGAGGTGTAAAATAGTTGGAACAAGTTGTTTAAATGTGTGGATAAAAGCCAGTGATTTTTAAAAATTCAAAGAGGTAAATGTGAGGGTGCTGACCAATCACTGTGGTTAAAAAAAAGGAATAGGAAACTTGGTAATTGATTAATATATAGTCTTCATAACCCCCGATTATGCGTGAATCATCAATGTCGTCCCAAAAGCTGTATCTTCACTAGGCGCCACTGTTGTTTTCTTTTATTTTTGATCTTCTAGTTTAGGCTTATCGAGAATAATCCCGGATAATCGCGAAGCTTTAAGTGCGATTAATCGCAGGGATCGTTAATTGCTCGATGGGATGCATAGTGAAAAAAGAATAATAAATTATTACAATACTGGTTTAATTTGTTTTGGCGTTGAACTAATACCGTTATAAAAATGGAATAAAATGTAAAATCAAAAATAAGTCCTACGAATGTTATTAATACGAGTCATTTGACTCTTAAGCTTACCTAAGCCCTTAACATTATTGATAAAAACTTCTTTGCATAGACGGATGGTTGGAGGAGGGGTATGAGAGTAAGGGGTACGGGTTAATAAAAAGACTGATCAAATGGTACGCGAGAGAATAAAGGTTGGGAACCTCTGATCTACATTGAAACATTTTCAATCTTAGAAAAAATTACCAATTAAAAAGTAATAATTGTAGAATAAATAATAACTTGAGAATAACAGCTACTAGACTAGAAATAAATAAAACTATACTTTTAGTTTAAGCATTCATTTAATCAAAAGACGTTAATCAATTCACTAAGTTGATGTCATAGAAACTATATGTGTGCAACGTTATCATAGGGGAATGTCACTGATAATACTTACGTGACCAAATTTTCTGAATTTAAATACCTAGGGTCTTTGACAAAAAAAAAAGGAAATTATAACTAGGAATCAGAAAAACAAACAATAGGTTTTTTTTTTTTTTTTTTACTTCAATTTGCATTACTCTTTCTTAAGATTGATTAATCGAAATTAATTATATCTATGGAGTACTTCTTTTTTAACAACTACATATTTGTTTCAATAGATCTTTTCTTTCTAACAGAAATCTGTAAAAATCAACAAAACTTTGTAAAACATAGATCTTCACAGCTAAAGTGCCAATGCAATGGACCACCCCAGTTCTGTATCACATATGCTTTTAAAAGTTAGACATTATACAAGAATAAGCAAATTGTTTTATTTTAATGAGTATTAACCATTAAAACATGTAGTGTAATTTTTTTTTAAATTAATTTATGTATTAACCCTAATTAAGCACAAAGAATAATAAATAAGGTTTTAAGTTATTTGAGATTTTTTTTTTCTTGTTTACATTTTATAAACATTCAGTAAATTTTTAATGCTTATATTATAGTTGTATTAAGGAAAAATTAAATAAAATAATGTGATTTTTTAAAAATAAATTATACACCTATTAGTTTGTATTATGGATATTATATATAAATTGTGTGCGTTAAATGATATAAAATTAATTAAAAAAGAAGCCGTTATTGTCCCATAAGAACATTTTCATAGATGTTGTAAAATAAAATCTCTTGTAAATGTTCAAGATATTGTGATGAGTCTTCTGGAATCTACAGTTACACAAAAAAAAAAAACAGGAGACCTTTTCAGTGACACAAAATTGCTGCTTAAAATAAGATGGTAAAACCTTCAGACAGTTCGCCAGCCCCAACCACTCGACGGATTTCGACAGTTTTTATTTCATATGAAAGCTTATGACGTCTAGATGTGTCATCAAGGGTCTCCTGCCCCCCCCCCACACACACACACCAATTTTCGAACGAAATCGAAAAAACATATAGAAAATGTATGGTGCACAATGGCGTGTCAAAAATATTGTAAAATACCTAATGTAAGCGATGGAAACTGTTTATTAGGGCGATCTCATTCTGTACTTATGGATCTGAAGACTTTCATGCCGAAATTCGTGAGAAAGTTATACAAAACATTACAACTAGATGCGGTTTATTGAAATATTTTACAATTTTAAAGGAATCTGTTGTCTACAAAGAATATGAAATCCACTACGGTTTCATGGTCTGTTCCAACGATCTTCATGCAGTATTTAAAACTGAAAAAAGTAGTGGCCGAGAGCCTCGAAGCAGCGAGATGCAGGGGCAGTGATGAGCAAAGTGGGTGCTGGCCGCGAACCCGCCCCGAGGGCGGCTATTTGAATATAAAAATGCAGGTCGCGTTACGCCCGGATTAGAACATTGTTCGAATATTTTCAAGCAGGAAAACCCAGTACAGTACAAACGAAAATTTTTGCAGCACTGCTTGTTTCTGATCTGACGAGACGCCACTGTTTGTACATCTAAATTACTTTGTCTACAAACTACACAAAGAGAAAGTACTATGAACGTAAAAAAAATTCGATCTCGAGATTTTGATGCAACTCCACGTTTTAGACCTTCCCGCGCCCGAAAAGACCCTTTTTGAAATCAAGCCTGTCAGTTTATGAAGAAGATAACTCAAAAACGCATCAAAACTCAAGTTCGGCATATGAATTTTGGTATGCGATCTTTACACCAAAACTGTAGATTTCCATCAAATTTTTAACGAAATCTGGTTACGGGAAGCCTGTTTGTCTCTGAATAAATAACTCGATAAAATGCAACGGGATAAAAGAAATTTAATACTTGGTCTTGACACCGAAATTCTAGATTGAATCAAATTTTGGACAGAATCGGTCATCGACAAGGGTCCCAAAACGCATACTCGATTCTTGTCACAATATTACGAAGCTAAACACAAAATCAGTCAAATTGTGTTAGCTTATGAGTAGGTCGAGGGCAGAATACTTCCCCTGTTTTTTTCCCCCTAGGCTCACAAACATTAAAGAGGATAAAAATTCCACTTTCTTTATCAACCAAATTAGGATAAACATTCTCTTATGCATTGTAAAAGCTACGAATTTTTCATAAGTTACTTTTGAAAAAAAAAGCTTGTCGCATTTAGATAATACTCATAATCTTTCCTGTTCACTGAGTAAAAGAACATCTGAATAGAAAGTGGCGTAACCGGCAAGGGAAACTTTAAAAAATTCCATAAAAAATTAGCATAAAAATCTGTTCAAAAAAGATTAGTAAAATTAGAAGCACGCGGATTTATAAGCATTACCAGTAACAATCAAATATGGATAAATTAATTCAAACTAGTATACGAAATTTCACCGCCGTTCCACAGGGCAGAAAAACTATGGCATTTTTCTAAATTTAATAAAAACTTTTATTTCATCACATGATCATTTCAATTTGAAATACATTAAATTACAAATACCGTAATAGAGTGATTCAGCATAAAACTAACGAAGAGTAACAAAACAAAATATCAAATTTTCCCGTTTTTCTTCCCTTCATTGTAAATATATCAAACTGATATCGAAAATAGATTATTTTATGAACTGAATGGAGTCAGTTCATGCCCACATAGTGCAACACCAATTTTAGAATCCACTGCGCATCTTGCAGGAGGAAAAAGACGCGATAGCGCGGCACAGCAAGACAATGCGAGTTAAATATTAGATATTTTAATTATACAATAAAGAAATTACAGAAGAACCAGAAGAAGTAAACAATATGAATAACAATATGCTTTTTGCGCGCAAAGCAGCAGCATCCAGTTATTGCATTATTAGCAATAGTGTCTATTATCAACAAAGCGATTAAGATACAATCAAACCATAAAAATTACGCTTCAATAAAAATTGTAACACATTAAGATTAAACAAATAAAATGGGAAAAAATGAAGGGATTTTATTGGAAGTTGCTGCATTTTTGCGCCATTCTGTTTAATGCAAAGATTAATTTTTAATATCTCTTGTTAAATTATTTCGCTTGTACTTAAATATTACATGACATGTGCAGTTACGTTTGTCATGCGACTTGTGACGTCACGTGAATCAAGTTTAGTTATATTAACGTCCCGTTTTGAAGCAACACGAGGGCTATTTTGGGACGGACTCCGGTCCCAAATCCGAGACCTTACCACTAGGCCACTAACGGCCTAAATTGACTTCAAGAAGGAACAGTTCCGGAACTTCATTTACAGCACACCATATTTTTAAAAGAAAAATTCTTCGTTAACAATACCGTAACAATGAACGAAAATTGTGTTAACAGATCTGATCAGCGACATAATTACAAATTTTATCACTTTAGCAGTTAAAGAAATAAGTCAATCTGCGAGTAAAATTCTTGTAAGGCTTTGTCTGTCAGTTGTCTATCATCCTGATCCTGAGCCATGCAAATATGACGTTTAACTGAGAGCTAAAGCAAATATATTTTCAAGAACCAATGCCCAGTTGAGCGCACAAAAGTAAGACGAGTCGCATGCCTTCATGGGTGAGTGAAGCGGAAGATGTGTTTACAATTCAATTGAAAAGTTCATAGCTTAGATAAGCAACGATGCATACGCGTGAAAATGATTTGATTTTTATGCAGAAAGGGCACACAACGGTCTGAAAATTACAACAGCATATGTCTGACGACCACGTGTCATCAGAAATGTGCCTTTATCAATAAGCATAAGTTTGTCAGTTATCAAAATTCATCTGAAAGACTTATAAAGTTTATTTGGTAGCTCATAGCATTTCTTTAAAAACACATTGACTGAAATAGAATTTAAACACAATGCTTGAATGATACGATTGATGAGATGTTCATTAAAATTACGAAATGTTTTAGATGCAATAGGTTCAACAAAGATATTTTCAAAAAAAATATTTAATTTCTGGTTCGATCATTGGCCTATACATAGGGTTGCTAAACGTAACGCGTCTATACGAGACTAACACAGTATTTCACTACTCAGTCCCGTTTTCTCCCTAAAATCTGTATCACTGTAATTTTAAAATGACTTGTACCCAATTTTATAATTATGTGAAAGAAGAAAATGATATAATTAAGAAACTGAAATCAACTTTAAAATATGATTGTGCTAAAAAGGATTATCCTCGCATCTTTATCATTCTAAGTGTTCATTTTCTTAAATTGCTTCAACTTTACTGATTTTTTATCAGAGTAAAATAAACCATAACCTACTCATTTTTTCATGTTTTATTTATTTAGCACTTAAACGTCCCTAATCAATGCTTGGCAGTTATGGCAACCCTACCTATACACGAAGAGAAAGAAGGATTTTTGGGCTATATAAGCGAAAAAAGGTAAGAGCAAATAAACTGTGAAATCCATTCGGAATTTAAAGAAACAGATGGCTTTACTTTTAGATGTTTACAATGGGATGGGCTGACAGTGTTTGGTTTTAACAAATTCAAGTACTAACTTTCGGAATTCAAAAATATGTGGATACATCTTGATCACTGTTATAGCGACTATTTTCTGCCATTACTCTGCCACTAACTAACAATTGAACTTTCTATTCTCTCGCAATCCGTTATATTTTTTAATTCAGCTTTTTACAGTTCTCAAATGTGTAGATTTACATCATATGAACAAGGCTACATAATAACTAGAAGCACAAAAAAATTTGGTCTGTTTCTGCTCCACTACAAGTTTTTTGCTATGCTTGACAGAAATGAGGAGTATGGTGTTTTTATGATGAAATACAACGGCACACAGGTACGCAATCAAACCAACTATGAGTTAATGGATTTCATGTTTACTAGTGAAAACTGTACTTAAGAGTGTGCTATCCAAAATTGAACCAATTCAAATCCGTTTCACAAAAGACTTCTTACATAATACAATAATTTAGAAAAAATTATTAGTTTTGATTTTTTCGCCCAATGTATTGAGAAATCAGCTATATCTCAGAATATCATTTTGGAGTACTCGTAGCATCTTTTAAGCGTAAAGACAAAACACTTCAAACTTAGCAACGCACTCTGTTGAAAATATTCAATCTACTGGATCCTGAATCATTTAGAGAAAGGGTGTGCAAACTATTTTCATTTCCGACCCCCTCACGTTATGTAAAATGTTTTCGCGACCACGTTTTTTGAAGAAAAGCTTTATATTTTTTTATTGCCAAATAAATTTCATTGAATTTAGCGACCCACAAATATTTTCTCGCGACCCACGGTTTGCGCACCTCTGATTTACAACAATTTCAAAAACGATTGATATTAAAGAATCGTGCATATTTAAATATGCCCTTAACGTGATAATTTCGGAAAATACTTTGTTTACGAAATATAAACGTCTTACTTTTTATTTCCCTTCAGATCACGAACGATTTTCCCATTAGTGACTTCTAACAAAGAAAGCAGTCGGGTTCTCGATTCTTATTTTTTATATCAATACTGAAACAAGTGACAGTATCTCACAAAATTATCCTCTACTTCAGTCCTTCAGATAGAAGATATTCCTAAGATTTAACAGCCCGCATGGACGATGCAATCAGCAACAGAGCTCAAGTTTCATTTTAACATAGGACTACGTTCCTCCCATATCGGGGTCTCAGGAAGGAATTTGATTCACACGCCAAAACGCCACAAATTACGTTTTGTCGGAGATCCTCTATATCTCGGTGACTATATATGTTAAAAACATAGCTAATGTCTTATTTTTAAAGATAAAGGGTAACAACAGAAGTTACAAAAAAATTGAGAATTGGAATTGTAATTCAAAGACTATTGAGCCGCAAAGTTGGGCAAAAATACGCATGAATTGGTGACGCGATCCTCTATACCTCGGTAACTGTAGATGTTAAAAACATAGCTAACGTTTTATTTTAGAGATAAAGGGTAAAAACAGAAGTTATAAAAAAAAACGGAAAATAGTCACGCGAGTAAAGTAGTCCTACGCCCTTAACATCAGCGGCTGTTTGGAAACGACAGCCTCCCGTCATTTTTTTTAAGGTTGGCTCGCACTCAGCTTGAAATATATATAAAAATGCAAGAAAGTCTCGCCCTTATATTAATTTCATTCTGCATTTTACTTATATAAAAAATATTTCATCTTTTCTATTGATGTATTAAATATTGTCAATTCTACGAAAGCACAGTTAGTTAGCCTTTTTCTTTTTATTTACATTATCATATTTATTTGCAAATGTTATTAGTACGAGTTAGGTTCGGGCTACCATAGACCTTGCAAATCTTGTCAACAGAGTTCGATTTTTCAGTGTATGCTCTAACAGAAAGCATTACGCGCATATGAAGAATCAATAGCGATTTCTAATTAATCTTAATGAGAAAAATCCCTAAATTGATTAAGGATCACTATAAAACATATAATTTTCCTGAAAATAATCTAAATTCAGTCAGCTCGCGAGTTCCAAAAAGTTCGCGTTCCATGAACTCGCGTGCCGAAAAAAACGAGAAAATTTCTTTATTTCATCAGATGTTAATTAATATTTCTGAGGTATGAATGAAGAGTATCAAAATTTTCTAAAGTCATACAAAATAAAATTGTATCATTATACAGCTGTTGACAAGAAAGGAATGGAGGTTTTCATTGCTAAGGGTGATAAATATTAAATGCGGGTTTTATTTTTGAATCCATAGCGCATCTTGCAGGTGGACAAAGGACGTGATGTCACAAACGTCCAATTAAGTGTTAGATGACATGCGCAGTTACAGTTGTCATGTAACTCTTGACACGAAAAAAGAAGATGGAGGCTCTACTAGCAGGGCGCCCTTTATTTATTTATTTATCTTGACCGAATCAGATCGGCAATAGTTTAGTCCATCTTTTGATGACAATTTTCTTTTTTGAAGCAGATTGAAAAGAACTTTGGAATGAATAGGGGATAATAGCCTTTGTAGCTGAAAATCCCATAATACCCTTTTAATCAAACTCTTGACGCTTTGCAAATGCACTCGTTAAAAAGCCAATCCCTGCTTCTGTAATTTCTACAAATCCATGTTATAAAATGCAAAACATTGGCTTCTAAACAATAGAAGTTTTAATTTAATTCATTTGGAGAGATTTTGCTAATTCTTTTATCAGGAATTTTATAATGGATTTGAATAAAATAATCGAAATCAGGAATAAAATAATTAAATCCAAAATTTAGTTCTTTTGCTAATGAAATTTTTTTCATCAATAAAAATATCAAAATTTAAGAAAAATCTAAGTTCCAAGAACCATAAACAATTAGGAAAAGAAAAAATCTTAAAAACTAACCTAAAATTTGCATACGTGGTGGGCGGGTTCTAACTTATCAATTAAATATTGGGTAATGCAAAGGGAGTTAAATTGCTATACAGCTTTAGGAAAAGAAGCAATAACTTGAATCTCTAAATATTATAAATGGATGCATAATGTGAATTTGATCATAATTTTTACCCAGATTATTTCAAATGAAGAAAAATATCCTAAAAACTTCTCTAATAGCCTATGCATTCAATCCAAAGAGGACACAGCCAGGGTAATTGAATGCAAAGCTTGAACAGAACATCTAAAACTTAGCAACAGAATAATATATTTCTTTGCAGAATAATATATTTGTTAATTACTATCAAAGCAATCGATTCTATACCCTGGGCCTAAAATCAAAACCAACCATTGAAATTAGGGAATAATATCCTTGGAGCAAACACTGTGCAATAAATTACACCAAACAATAAATAGTTAATGAACAAAAAAAAAGCTTATCTTTCAAGATATCAATTTTACATAATTATAAATTATAGTTTTGCCGACAGTAATCTTGAAATTTAATAATTATAATTTGTTGCTTACCAAAACTATACAAGTAAAAAAGTCTATAAAATATTTAAGCAGAACAAATTATCCCCCATTTATTGAGAGAACAAATACACAAAACCAATAATACAAAAGAAATAATTTTTGTTATAAAGAAGTTTTATGTAAAAAAAAAATACAACAGCCTGCAATTTAAATAAAGAAATTCAGTTTATGTTGCATTACAAGGAGGCATTGATGATGATATTCGAGAATCTACTAATTCAAATTTATACAAACAACTCAAATATTACCCATGCAATCTATGAAGACTCTTTACCAGGTAATTCTTGAAAAGATTATAAATTCTAAAACTGGATATTTTAAATCATATGGGGTCATAAATATAGTTTATTATTCAAAATTTTAATTTTACATTATCTTGGAGGAAAGTGATGGTACATTCATTCCTTCTATATGCAGTATATGTATAAGAAGAAATCTAATATTTCTATATTACCATGAAATTATACCATACTTTACAGTGCTTTTATATTCTACTTTTTTATGTAATGACAATATTTATATCAATAAAAATTTCCTATACTTAATGCCACTTTTTATTAAAATATCACAGGTTTTATTTGTAAAACATTATTTTTGTATGACAAGTTTTGAAAAATATCAAGGTGCCGAAAAAATTTCGATCAACATAAATATTAATGCAATTTCCTGCATAAAAAAAGAAAATTATGAATAAAACTATTTCCGAACAACCATCAATCTTATTCTTAAATTAGGAAATAAGTGTAAGTGAAGGCTTGTTTACTAAAGTAATTTCTATTAACATTCTCAGCAAGTTCTTGTAGAAACACATAGAAATTTTTGTAGGAATGTAACCTTAAAACAAATGACCTATCTCTTTTGATTGCTAATTGGATATAAAATTTATAAGGTTTAGTCACCATTTGGAAACAACACAAGGAATCTTTCAAGACAAACCTCATAATTTTGAAATGTCACCAAATGACAATTGTGATACCTCACGTGCCACTCCCTCTCCAAACTTCCACACCATACACGCAGGTGGAGGTTTAACCTTCAACATCAGATTTAAAGTGCACCAGGACCACATGCATGGTGGATTTTAATAGAATAGTATTTCAAACCTGGAACCTTTTGGTCCTGAAGCCAAGATATTACCTCTAGACCATCATATAAAGAAAAAGGATCATAAACTTATGTAAATAACAATATGAAACAATATTCACACGACTGTTGTATGTCCAACTCGTTTCAGTTTTTATAACATTAATGTTTAACCAAGAGTTTAAAAATCTTGTTTTCTTCACATCATTAAAACAAATCATCCCAATTTATCGCACAAAATATTCCAAGGTTAGAAGACAAAATTATATATATATTTCAGTTCATTAAAGTTTATTAAGTTCCAAGGCATTAATATTTCTCATTTTTTTTTACATAAAAGAAACTGAATAACACCACGTTATTATACCAAAACATATCATTAATTCATTCAGAAGGATTTCAAGAAGAATTAACTTTTAGCTTATAGGTAAAATAGGGTAAACTTTTAGCCCATTTTGCAATAAAAAAGAGACTTTGATGGGAAAAACTGGAAACAGCTTTCTCCCCTTTCAATGTAGATGGAAGATATTTCATCCCTCTTGACACCTCATCAAGTTACCATTTTGGTCTTCCTTCAAACAATCAATATGGAATAGTTGCTTCAGTGGTGTGGCTACAAATTTTGCAAACTTGCAACATTCCGCCCTTCCTTTACAACTTATATAGGGCACAAAAACCTCAAAAACGAAGAAAAAATTCCAGGGGAAAAAAAATTTTTTTAGTAACATAATTCGTCATTTAATGTCCTTTATCTCTGCTTACAAGGTTGTGAAATCGTGCGTTCATCTCTAGTCTTTCTTTCACAACTTACTGACAAAAGGGAAAAATACCAATTAAATTATGTTGATTATTTTTTTAATGCATACAATGATTAAACTAGCGTCATTGCTCTTCTTATTTATAAAATTGTCTTCCCTTTCAAAGTGTGCACAGGGCAGACTGTCCCCCACCCCAATTAAATTAATTAAAAAAAACTGATTAGCTGTATAGGAGGAGTACAGTTTTAATTGCTAATATGATACACCTGCAACAATCCCTAGGGAGAGGGGAAAATTCTACTGTTACAACCTCTACACTCCCTATCTGGAAAAGGAGGTAGTCCTAAAGAGACAGCCAATCCGATTTCCAACAAAAAACAAAACAATCAATAGAACATATGAGAAACATGAACAAGGACTCAGAAAATTCCATATCTTTGCAATAAGGCTTTTTCATTCAGAATTCTAAAATCAAAATAAATTCACACATATATTCTGATTTCATATACTCAAACAAATCATCAGGAAAAATTATTACCTTGTCATTTGCTGTTTGACAGCAGAAGAATGTTAAAAATCATCATGTACTGTTATCTACAAAGATCCTGAGCAGCAGGTTTCAGATTCTTCATGTTATTTGAAATTACTCGCTATTATTTGAAATTTTCTTTTTTGAATAAATAGTGCATGTTTATAAATAAAATTATTCAAGTGTTTAACATATCAAACTGTTTTGAAAATGAAAACATACAGAACTAGTATTGCTTAAATTTTAACTTTTGTTCCATTTACATTCTTACAAAGGGGTAATAAATGAATAACAAAGTGGTAAAACTAAAAACTCTCAATAGCTATATAATATATTGGAAGAGTTATTCTACAAGAACTGCAAAATCTAGTGTTTTAGCTACATCAAGTTTCAAGGAAAAAAGTTTTGAAATTTCCACACATCAAATCAACTTTGGTTCAGAAAAACTCCTCCTTCCATTATTTAGTAATACGAAAACTGAATTAAATTTGGATATCAGAAAAAAAATTTCATTTAAATTAATAAGAATCTCATGCTACATGCATTGCAGTATAACATATTTCAAATACTAACATCATTACAATCTTAAGAATAGAAACTAAGGTTTTCCATTATTTTTACAAGAATTAATTAAATCCGTGTTTTCTTCCATTTTAATCCTTACGTTTAATAAATATTTCTGCAAGATATATTGATGTGACATATAGCTTCTTTATTATGACCATTACATTCAACAATAAATGTATACCAGGCAAACCAACATCCCCAAAAAATGTATCCAAATATTTTTCTTAGATCTAATATAAATTCACAATTTATTAATTTTATTTTAAGGTCTTCAAGTCAAATAATTAATATGTTACTGATTTTGACAGCTAAATGTAGAAAGCAATTTTTCAAGAAGTAGCTTACCTGTTCTCGAGCCAAAACAAACCAAGTTCGTAGAATGACATTTAGCCTGCTTTGATGAAAATTTTTCGTAGTTTTCACACTTATGAAAAGATCGTTCAAGTTTGTGCTAAGGGAATTATTAAAATTGTCTTTGGCAGTGCTAGTGACTTGTGCTGGAATTCTTAGTTTGAAATTCTGATTTTCGTTTTCCAAGTCCAGTATTGAACGAGGCGCTCTTTCGGGTAAGAATTCACGTGTTTTGGCATTATTTTCATTGGCAACGCCATCTTTGCTCACATGCCACTGAGACACCTGATTCCTTGGGACGTCGACCTGCCACAGAATTATCAACAAGGTGTAAAAAACTATAAGAACTCCTGCCACGATCCATCTGATAAAATTTCGGACATAACACCTCATTATCGAACCATGAGGATATCATGACAAAAACGTCCGGCAGAATCTCTCTCGTGTCATAACTTCACTCAAACACTCCGCAACAAGAGCGAGCGAAAACTTTTTAAGAGCTGTGTTCTTGGGGTTGCACTGATTTTGACAATCAAAACATAACCTTAGGCGTGGAAAAGGTTGCCATTTGTAAGACGTCATGAAACGGGTGAATTGGCGTCGTATGCAAAACTCTTTTTTCTAAATGAGGACTTGACACTTTTTGATACAAATAAATCCCTATTTGGAGATAATGAAAAAAAAAAGCATTTACATTCATTTTTATGTTTCTGCATGTGTAAAACACTTTTTTTTAAATATATAACACAAATTATTTTTTTTATCAAATCTCCAAAATATTTAATTTTATCTTTAAATTCTTTTCAACTTAATTTTAATATTAATATTTTTTAACAGGATTATGTGGCGGACTGGCCAGCTTGTCCGATGGCAAGTGGGCCCCTTAGACATAATTCAATATGGGCCCTCAGGATGTGTATGTATCAGAGAGAAAGAAAGAATTCTTTTTCTAGTAAATTTCCTGCGCTTTTTCTAAGCAAAATAGCAAATAGTTTTATGTTAAAACCACACAACCTTTTCTGTGCAGGGGCGGGACGAAATAACCACAAGAATTTTATTCTTCTTGGAGGCTCCCGGCAAGAAGGAGGGGATAACCCCTTTGTACAGGAAGGATTTGGTCCTTTCAGGTGGCTAAACATTGCGCTTTTTGTTGTTATTTGTGCATTTTACTGTCGTAAAACTGAGAGACAAGCGAACTCGTCTGTCTTCTAAAGTAAAAGAAAAAAATGTCTCCGAGGTGCCCACTCTCATCCTCCATAGTATGTTTGCACCAAATTTAGTAATTCTAGGCTCACCATACTATAATGCTTGTTTTTACTCAGAAATTTCGTTTTCCTGTCACAGTTGCATCCTAATAGTCCTTGTATTGAAAATATTAAGTTAATTTTAAAAGAAACTTTGTCTTTATGGAGTTTGAAATCCAGTTTTGAGTGAGGAATAACGTAATGATATTATTGGAATTTCGAAGCTAAAGATCGCTACCGAATGCGATCAAATATTAGACCATATTAAGAAATTCATTGTCCGAGGAGAACTTGGAAACCTACATATTACTCTCTTTTCAAATGGAATTGTTAGGTTATTTGGATGCAGATTAATTATGATAGATTTTAACAGTCATCTAGTCAGGAATGGCGCTAGAGTTTGCCCGACGGGGGGGGCCGATTTGCCCGACAGGGGGCATGATCTGCCCGACTTGGGCCACGACTTGCTGTATGGGGAGGACGAGTGTAATGAAATTGGTCTCAAATTTTCGCCGGATTATTATTTATCAACTACAGTTGAATGCCCCGTACAAATATTTTCCCCGACGGGATACAAAATCTTTCCCCCCGGTCCCCCCTCTGGCGCCAACCCTGCATCTAGTGAACTCATAAGTGTGTCGACTTGCCCTTAATGAAATGGACCACACGTAATAAATACACTTCTGTAATATTAGTTGTTAATCTTTGAAGTGAGAAATATATTTTTTTTAAAAAAAATGAAATTTGTAAATAATTTGCACTTTATTTTCAGTTTGGTTAAAAAAATTCTCAAAATTACAATATAGTTCCAAAATTTTTTAATATTCAATCATAAAAATAATATGTATAATACATGTAATACTATAATTAGTAATAAATATAATACATTTTTAGATTAGGAAGATATTAAATTATTATCATAATTAATTATTATTATTTAATATTAATATAATAATTAAATTATTATTCATTTCATTTATTATATATGTAAGAAATAAAATTAAAAAATATAATGTAAGGAATATATTGTAAGATAGCACGGTAAATGTGATAGGGCCTCTACTGACTCGTGGCAATCATTATTTTCAGACCCAGTCCGCCACTGTTCACAGGCTAGCATACTATATCTAAATTGTGACATGCATGATTGAAAAGTCGTTTAAAACCAGTGGCGTAGTCGCAAAGTGGTAGGCCTCGCAGCAGGAAAGTTCCAGGTTCGAAACCCGATCCCTGACGATCCATCGTGTATTGGGCCCGATATACGTTAAATCATAAGTAGGGGATCAAACGTCCTCCCGCTGGTTGTGGTGCTGAAGTTTGGAGAGGGGTGCCAACTCTGGTGTCGTCCTCGTCATCTGATCGTGGTTCAAAAGTACGAGTTCCGACCCAAAATAGCCCTCGTGTTGCTTCAAAACGGGACGTTAATACAACTAACGGGTCTATTCTGGTACCCCCGGTTGGGTTGAGAGACGTCATTTTTTCCGCACGTTAACAACGGGAAAAGTGACATCTCCCAACCCAACTGGGGGTACCAGAATAGACACTTAAACTACGGTAGAAAATTGAGTTCCTTTACATTTGTATCCTATCCGAAGTACGTCGTTTCTCGTGGAAGGAAAAAATTAAACCTATAGTCCGAAATATAGAAATAAGATTAACGGGTCTATTCTGGTACCCTGTTGGGTTGGGAGACGTCACTTTTCCCACGTTAACAAGGGAAAAGTGACGTCTCTCTTCAAAAGTACCAGAATGCTTGATTCGTCTGTCTGTATATTATTCTTAAAAATTTACTCTTAATTATAGCAACCCTAACGTGCACAGAAAAAAAATGCATTTAATATCGTCGCAATGCGTTTGCGTTATAAATTCAGTAACTAAGACAATAAAAAGTATTGTTGTAAAATTTACATAAGAATATTTTTTTTTTAATTTTTAATATGAAAAAAATTGTACGCAAATCAAATTGGTATCACTGAAAAGCAATTTTTTAAAAAAATTTTAGAATGGTGTAAAAATGGTTTTTGTGCGATATTATGCTCTGAAGTTATTGAGGAAAAGCGTTAACATTTCGATTAATTTTTAAGTTAATAAATCTAATTAAATTTTTTCAAAATCTTTAGAACCTTGTAGAGCGTTTTGAAAGATTTTTTCTTCATACATGTCAAAATTCATAGATAGGATGACAGCCTATAAACATTAGCACGTTTAAAAAAATTCTCAAAGTTATTTCCTTCCACTGCACTGGCGCAGTAATAAAGCGCAGACTTTCCTTCCACGTTTTTAGAGCGAAGGGAGTACTGTCGAAAAATGCAGTACTAGGGATAAACGTTTTCCTCCGCGGAAAATTTTTTCGCGAGTTCAAAATGAGAAAATAAATGAGAAAACGAAGGATAATTAATGATAAAGAAACAAATTAATTAAAAATTATTGAACTTAAATTTGAATGAAATATTTTGGAATCAAAATTACTTGCAAATGTTGAGGAATTTTGACAGAAGGCGCTTTCCAAATTTCCACGACCACAATATTATTCTGTACGATCCTATTTGGGGAGGGATCGGGTCGTGAGTCATATTTTAAGAAGCCTTCACTTAGAATAAAACAAATGTAGTTCAGAGAACCGAACTTCTTAAAAAATATCTATAATTCTGCTTTTCAACATTAAGAAGAATAAAATATATTCTGAAGCGTACTATGAATCGGGATATCTGCTATCGTAACGGATGAAAATGGTACAAATATGCTTCACTTCGCAGCAGTGGCGAATCCAGGATTTCGGTCTCGGGAGGGCTGAGGTCATAAAAATTTTGTATCGTCGTGACCTAATGGCTTATGTAAGTGAAAACACTTAAACTTGACTCACCTGACAATAAGAATCATAAAGGACACTACAATACTTTCGAAATAACTAGCCAAAAAATGTTTTGGACAGCGTTAACGCTCCAAGTACGAGTGGAATGACTACAAAAGCGGAAAAATTTTCGAGCCTGTCAAGCCAGAAAGCAATGTTGGATTATTATTATTATTTTTTTTTTTTGAGAGAGAGAGAGATTAAGAACAAACAGGTGTAGTAATTTGAAAAAAAAACCAAGAATTTTGGGTTAGCTCTGGGGGAGGCTGCAGCCCCATAGCATCCCCCCACTTCCCCGGATTCGCCACTGCTTTGCGGTGAAGGATTAAAGTTACAGAAACCCCTCTCCACTCACACGATTGCATCGCACGAGCCGCCACTGGTTATACATCATATTCAAGAACTATTTTTCTTTTTTTACTTCGAAATATCTGGGAAGTTCTGCATATTTGTGAACTAAATATTTGGGGAGTTCTGATGTTTACAATAGCTCAGCACGGGTAAATGGCACTCTGGGTATAATATTTTTCACATACTCCTCATCATATTCGGCTTTAGGAGAGAATGTTTTGTCTTCAAAACATTCCTCCTCCTGGACGTTTATCCCTTTTTGATGATATTTTGTTTATTCGTCTGGACAGACAGAGAGAGATTTTTTCTCTTTTTACTTGAATTTCGGTTCCTTTCATAAATATCTTGTTATTTATCCTTGGCTGGGTGTAAATATTTTGCCGACTTTTCAACTAGGTTATGTACGTTATTGAGTGCTACTTCTCTTTTACAGCGCCGCCGTTTGTATTTTGGGACCCCAGACTCAAATATGGAGTGGGATTCCCAGTAAATAAAAAAGTGAATAAATAAATAAAATTTTTAATACATGGAACATATACAACATATAATAAGGAAAATATACAACATTCATTCTTATCTAAATAGTGCTAGAATGGAACTTGACTAATTTGAACTTTTTATTTCGAATTTTTCTCTGGTTCCTTGAATTTCCTATTAACTCTTTAGAAGGGCATTTTTTTCTAGTGGTGGAATAATAAAATAATATTGGTATAGAGATTAATTTAAGAAAAGAAATTAATTTAACTTATTGGATGACATTATATTTTGTTAATTAGTTTTATTAAGTAATAACTAATTACGAAGTCAAGACACTTCGTTATGGTTTGAGATAAGATATCGGATCCAGGTTTTTGTTTCATCGAAAAATTTGACGAGAACTTATGCCAAACTTTAAAAAATGCATTTAGAAATTGATGAATTTGGTGGGAAGTGTATTCCCACAGCCTTATAAAGGGTTAACATGAGGTTTAGATATCGTCAATAATTTCAATTTAATTTCGTTTGTTCGAAGTCAGAACTAAAAATTGACAAAAATTGTTTTTATTTTAGACTTGTTTTCGCTAGTTGAATAAGATTTCACATCTATAAAAATGTTTTGTCTATCTAATTCTGAATGTTCCAAGTGTGTGTGTTTGTTCTCTTTTTAGTGATACCTAATAAGCTGCCGTACAATTTTTTCTCTATCTCTATCTCTACTAATAATAAAGGAGAATGTGTGTGTGTGTTTGTCCTCTAAAGGGCAGATTGCGGGACTTACAGATACGAAATTTGGCACAAACATACTTTGGAGGGTGGGAATGTGCAGTGCACTCGGAGCCCCTTTTTTACAAATTTTAATTAGAATTTTGATTAATTAAAAATTAACCGATATTTTTGCGTTTTTGCTTTTATAACTTCCGAAAATATTACAGCACAAAATCATTTTTACACTATATGGAAATGCAAGAAATTACCTTTCCAATTATATGAATTAAGTTGACGTACAATTTTTTCTCTAATTTTAATAAATTTTAAAAAATATTTTTGTCATAATTTACAACAATACGTTTCATTGTTGCAAAGCAACTCAAACCGTTTTCATTGTTTAAACAAATATTTAAATGTCTATTTCCCTTTCATTGTTGTAATCTGAGATAGGATCCTAATGCATTTTGCTTTCATATTTTATTTCATCAAAATTTTTGTGAAATCTGTAAACCAAGCTCTCGGAGATATTGCTTTGCTTACGTTAAGAAATATATCCATTTAGCTGAATGGCTATGTTTTCATTCTTTTCTCAGCATGTTTTAATCCAGCTAACATGCCGCTGGCCATAAAATGTGCCGCGCCATTTTAATGTTGAAATCAAACGCAAATTTTACAAGAGGAATAAGAAGATGAAGATAGTGACGACAACATGGAATTAGAGGTTACATGACATGGTCAGTTATTTGACTCCATTTAGAGCATTTATGTAGACAATGAACAGAAGATGTCCAAGGTCACTAATAAAACATGGGTTAAATATCTAACACAATCTGAAGTTTAAAATTACGTTGTTAAGAGAACCATGAATATAAAATGATGCAAGATTTAATTGAAATCACATTCGCGGCGGACAAGCTGGTCGCCGAAGGCGACTAGTTTTTAATAAATTTTTTAAAATATTTTTAATCATAATTTACAACAATACTTTTCATTGCTGCAATGAAATACAAACGGTATTCATTATTTAAACAAATATTTAATTTCATGTATCTCTTCCATTCCATTGTTGAAAGTTAAGGTAATGGAAAGCTAAATTATTGAATGTTTTCTTTTCTTTTTTTTGTTTCATCAGTTTTTCTGTGAAATTTGTAAACAAAGTCCTCTAAAGTAAGTAAGTATGTTAGGAAATATGTTCAGTAAACTGATTGATTATGGTTCCTACGTTTTAATTCATTTTATCAGCATGTTTTAGTCCAGCTAACATCTTGTCAGACGTAAAATATGTCGCGAATGTTGAAATCAAATGGCGCGGCATTCATAATATATGTCATGAATATATATTATGAATGTAAGATTCAATTGAAATTATATTCCCGACGAACAAGCTGGTCACCGAAGTCGGCTAGTTGATAATAAAAGTGAATGCGTGTGTATGCACAAGGCAGAGCTACTGTGCCTAGATCTAACAAATTTGGCACAGATGTAGTTTAGAGGAAGGGCTCCTCGGCGCATTTTTAAAAAATTTTACTTAGAATTTCAGTTAATTAAAAATTAAGCAAAATTTTGGCGTTTTTCGCCGATAACTTTTGGAAATATTATTACACAAAAATAACTTTTTGTAATTTTAATAAACATTAAAATTTTAAAAAAATTTCAATGATATCAATTTAGTTGTGCAATTTTTTTCTTTAACATTGACAGTTCCTTAAAAAAATTTATGCATAATTTGCAACAAATCTTTTCAATGTTTTAGTTACTGCATTTAAATACGCGGGTGTTGCAATGATATTAAATACAATTTTTTTGTGAGCTATCATTGCTTTATCTTTAAAAACAATATAAAGAGTAAATTTTCAAGATAAATAAAAGCAAATTTTGAAAAATAATATAAAGACAGACGAAAAATTATCGATGTTTCGGACTAGAGGTTCGAATGTCCTATAATATTTTTAAATAATTAACAGAATTGAATCACGACTTCTCTCAAAACTTCTAACATATAAATTAGAGCTTTTTTATCCATGCCGTTTCAGTATCGGACTTATTTCTCCGACGGAGTTGCCTTCTTTTTTCCTACTTTCATTTCTAGATTTGAAAAACCATATTTTTATTAATTACAGGCTAGCTTCCATACTCAAGAAAAAAAATTATTGCCTTCATAAAATTTTTTATAAGTTCATTTTTTCAATCATTCTGAGATTAATAACTAACTAATTTCGAAATTATTGATGGAAAAGAGACTTTTCCGGATAACTGGATGTATGTTTCTAGAACAGTGATGGCGAACCTATGACCCGAGAGTCACACACTGACCCACGAAGACTTTTTAAATGACCCACACGTTGATTTTTATAAACTTATTTTTGATACCATAAAAGAGAGAACAGACAATCGAAAATGCTAAAAAAAATCAAGTATAAATATCTAATGTCAAAATTTTAAAAAAATATTTCCAAGTGGAAGGTGACTAACTGATTTTCTAACGCAGCGGTTTCCAAGCCATGGGCCGCGAATAGCGTATCGGTGGGCCGCGGACGGCTAATCAAGAGTCGAGTCGAAGTCAGAGGGACTTCAAGAATATTTACTCGTTTCTTGCTTTACAAAAACAATATATTTTTAAACATTTACAGTAAGCTTTAGTAATTACTGACGTATACATGCATATATAATATGTATAAATTTATGTGTTTATATTTTTTTTTACTTGTATATTTAGCTAGTGGTCCTCAAAATATTTTTTCACACAACAGGTGGTTCGCAGAGCCAAAAACAGGGTTCATACACATTTCCTTAAAAGAAAATCAAGGACTATCAAGGACTTTTAAGGACTTACAAAACCAAAAAATAAGGACCTCTAAATTGAATAAACTTGACGAATTGTCGCATGCATTTTTAAATAAAATGTCTCATTTTTGCAAATTCAACCTATTAGATGATAAAGTATAATGTAAAACATAGATAGAAGATACATTACAAATTTAACACAACAAAAATTCTTAAAAATATGAGTTAATAAAATGATGGAAAAAAATCATGAAACTGGTAATCAAACTAAATATCTTTTAATTCCAAACCTTTTTCGTTCAATTTTACACACAAGGTATTTATTTTAATTTCTTTTCAATAATTGTTTTTCTTAGTTCATGCGATTGAATAAATAAATTTATGTCCTTTGACTTTTCAGCCTCATTAGCTAATCATTTGCTTCCCCATTTGTTTGGTGTATTTGGTTTGGAACATTTTCTTTTGTTTTAAAAAAATTATTTCCTCCTAGAGCTTTTCGTTTCAGTTGTTTTGTTTCAGTCTTTTCTTTGGATCTTCCACTTTCTAAATACTGCATGTATTTTGCTCTAGCTGAGGTGGCAAAAAGTAATGACTTTCAGGGACATTTTTAAAAATGGGGCATAAAAACAAGGATTTGTAAGGACTTTTAAGGACTAGATGTAAAAGTAAGGACTTGTAAGGACGCTTACGAACCCTGAAAAAGGTTGGGAAACGCTGTTCTAACGTATCTCTGCACCTGTATGATTCGTGACAGTCTGTCATAAACTTGGCTCGCATACTAAAAAAAAAGTGTGCATCGTAGAATGGCATCGTCGTTCGAAGTATTTAATTAATTGGCAGTTTTAGTGGACGCATCTAGAATTGTTTAATAATACAATTTCATTTTTTTATAATTAAAAATTATAAAAATGTATTATGGGGTGATACATATTTTCTCATTTACATATGTGTGTATGTGGAGTTGAGCCCACGACACTTCATATTTATTTTGTCATATTTCACTTATATAATTCATGATATCACCCCACTGATACATCAATTTTTTGACGTCGACCTTTATTTTATGCTTTTCACGTGCAAAAGTAAAAGCTTTAAAACATAAAGGAAACGTATATTTTTTAGAGGATTTTAAAAGAGAAAAAAAAAATGTTCAGCTGTCAAGTTTTTCTGTTAAGAAATTTTTGCTGTTTCCAAATTATTGGCACCCTTTTTTATCAAACCCCCTCCCATTTCAAGTGATGCCACTGACAGTGACCCATAGGCTAGTATTAAAAAAGTAATGTACAAAATTTAACCCACTTCTCAAAAAAATAGCTATCACTGTTCTAGAACTTACCTGTTCATGCAATGCGATGCCATCTATTGAAATTGCAGCAGACGAAATCCATTTACTGCGATTGGTAAGCTGAAAAAAATGTCACTTCAGGCAGAAAACATGCCCGTTGAGGTATAATTACTACACCATTTTTTAAATGTAAAATACCCGAGACCCCAAGTTTTAGAGTCCCCGATGGTCAGTTATGACGTCATCAAAATGACGGTCAGTGACATTTTTTTCTTTCAAAATTCCGATTTTGTTTTCAGTCATTTATATTGTATTCAGTTATATTTGATTGTTATCTGATCCAAAATGTCAAATAAAGCAATCGAGAGTATAACAGGACAGTTCTCGAGTTATTGTTTAATATCATTGGTGAGTAATGACGTCATCAAAATGATGACCACGTTAAAAATTGTTTTTGAGTTTAGTTTAGTATTTAGTCCTGTTTTGAAGCAACACGACGACAATTTTGGGACGGACCTCGAAATTTTGAACTGTAGTCCGACGACAAGGACGATGCTTGAGCCGGCATTCCCTGCTCCAAACTTCCAGGACACATCAATGTGAGGGACGAGGGTGTTTGACACTCGATGTCAGATTTGGCCAGACACACATGGGAGGGAAATCGAGATACGAACCTGGAACTCTCCTGTTCTGAAGTCGAGGTCTTACGACCAGACCACCACGGTCCTAAATTTTTTTCGAAGTTATTTTCTTGTTTTAAGTTATTTATTTTGCATACTGTTATATTTTTATGTTCTATTAATGCAAAATATTAAATAGGGCATCCAAATAGCGAAGCTAACATTCAGGTGACTGACAACATGGATATTGTAGAATGAAACAGTCATGAACAGAAACTGTCGATATCGTACAACAATATTTTACTGTTTGGAATGGTAATACAGCATCTGCCATTACATATAGTTTATCTAACTTCTTATGAAAACACTTCATTCAGTGCAAATAAATGGTTCGATACAGCTATGAAAATCATCAATAGTGGAGAATTTTGTGAAAAGAACAGCAGCCGATATCACTTGTCGACTTTCATTGTAAATCTGATTGCAGGCGTACAGCAATTAAAATTCGCTCTACGTTGCTTCCTCTTTTTAATGAATAGATTACATCTCCAGTTGTAGTTAAACATCTAATGAATGTAACCATCGCTGTAACATCTAAGCTAATCAGTGGCGAATCCAGGGGGTTGCTATGGTGCTGCAGCCTCCCCTGAGCTAAACCAAAATTCGTGCTTTTTTTTTTTTCAAATTACTACACTTGCTTGTTTTTAATCTTTAAAAAAATAATAATAAAACGTGGCAACATTGCTTTCTGGCTTGACGGACTCGGAAAATTTTCCCGCTTTTGTAGTCATTCCACTCGTACTTGAAGCGTCGACGCTGTCCAAGACATTTTTTGGCTAGTTATTTCGAAAGTATTGTAGTGTCATTTATGATTCTTATTGCCAGGCGAGGGAAGTTTAAGTGTTTTCACTTACATAAGCCATTAGGTCACAACGATACAAAATTTTTATGACCTCGGTCCCTCCCAGACCAAAATCCTAGATTCGCCACTGAAGCTAATTAAAGACCAAACACCTGTAGGTAATCATTGCAGATCAACAAGTTTACATCAGAGAAACTTGAAGACTATGTTATTTAAAATATAAAAAAACTTATAGATGTAGCCAGAATTTCCCTTGCACGGCATGAAGAAGCAAATTGCCGCCTTCTTCTTCACGTTAAGCATGCAATTGAAAATGGTCATGACCATATCAGCAAACGGACACTGGATTCAAATATCATTGTTTTGGTCATATCTGTTTTTTTCTAAAATGCGAAATGTTAAAGAACTTTGGATTGACTTACGCCATGGAAAACAGCAAAGAAGGATTGTTGTTCATTGTAAAGTAATAATCTACCAATATTGCATTCGATCATCATTTTGTTGTATGGGGGAAAGAAAGGTGTGGCAAGTTTTTATTAATTCCCCTGACATAAACAACGCTTTTGCTGAGCTGCTGGCTGGCAAATCTCCAGATGATTCGTTGGTTGCGTTTGGTTTTATGGCGCAAGAGCCAGATATGGCTATACTGCGCCAAACAGGTGATAATAGAACTATGATGCAAAAAAAATCCATGTTACAATTTAAAACGCGATAAAATGTGAAAGATAATTAATGTAAAGTCATATGAAGGAACGGACTAGGTTTAAAAATAGTGATTGCCATGAGTCAATAGGGGCCCTATCACTTCTACAAAGCCATCTTACATTATATTTTTTTAATTTTATTTCTTACAAATATATAATGAAATAAATAATATAATAAATTAATTATTATATTATTATTATTCAATAATAATAATAATAATTAATTATTATAATAATTTAATATATCTTCCTAACCTAAAAACCTGTTATATTTATTTCTAATTACAGTATGCACGAATTATACATATTATTGAAAATAAGACCAAATATAAATACATAATATATATTTACAGAATATTAAATAATTTATGTGGTTGTATAGAATACTGTAAGTTTGAGAGTAAAATATAGGTTTTCAAGTTCTCCTCGGACAATGAATTTCTTAATATGGTCATGTCCTTCAGCTTCGAAATTTCACTAATATCATTACATTATTCCTCACTCAAAAATTGATTTCAAACTCCTTAATCCCTTCTTTGTCGGATTTTTTTTTCTTTTTTTTTTTCGAATCTCCGGCAAAATGATTATGTTTTCCATTCAAGGCGGGAAATCTCACCGCAAGAACATGAAGAAAGTAGGACTATTTGCGTCATTTTTTAGCAATATTCAGAAATGCAAAAAATAATCGCGAAATATAACGAGACGCATAAGTAGCAACGAATTCATTTTAAACGATGCAATATTTCTCTTTGTCGCATGACATGCGACGCCGACCAAGAAGGGGTTAAAGACAAAGTCATTTAAAATTTAATTTAATATTTTCAATAACAGGAGAACGAAGTTTCTGAGAAAAAACTAGCATAATGGTCAGCATTACATAGAAAGCACTTCAAATATAATTAGAACTGTTAGCTAAATTGACTCTAAATAAATAAATATAATGATGGAAGATTAATATTTGTTAGTAATTAATGGATTATCATTACCATTGAGCATATAATCCCCCACACGTTTGGCGGGTGAAGCATATTGTTTGTGTTGTTCACAAGTCCCTTTGATAAGAAAATAACGAATTAGGTAAAGCAGCCGAATGGCAAGCAAAAATCCCAAAGCTTAATCTAAATGAAACAAATTGAAATTTGTAATATTTGATCACATTCGGTGGCGATCTTAGCAAAACGGTCTGCAATTCCTTAGCTATCGAGCATGTATTTTGACCAAGGTGAGACTGACAAGATTTGGAATTCAGAAATTTTATTTTTCACGTCTGCATTCTACAAATTTGTATTTCATTTTAGTACTTTTTAATGTTTACTACTCAAAACAAACTATCAGGCCCTCCAAAATTAAATGTTAATAACTCACTCTACAATGCAGAATTAAACGAGTTCAACTAAAGCAATGAATTGTTAACAATATATTATTTTTAAAGGATGCGCACCAAGAATTAAATGTTATAACCAAGTCTAAATCCATGGGTGTGTTGTATATAACATAATTTAATCTAAATGAATAAATTTCTCCTAGGCATTGTTAATATCATTTTCACGTTTAAAATAAAGAAAATATGTAATATAAAAAATTATTTGATTTCAAATTCCCAAAGTTAAATTTTTCGTATACGGATTTAGCGACAATGTGTGAAAGGAAAATGCCGTCCGTTAGTAGGGCATCCATTGTGTAAAAGATCCGAAAGAAAATTCTTTGAATAATTTGTAATTTTAAAATTGGAGTAATATATTTGCATATGCATGTATAAAAGTTTTCCCACAGTGAATATAATAATGCATATACCTGCTGAATAAATGTGTCAATAGTGTGTTGGACTCGCATTCAGTTTAACAAGAAGTTTGCTTGTGATCGAGTCCCAGGCAATCTGTATACAGTGTAGTTGGTGCAACTAAATCTGATCATGGCTGGCAAGTCTCTCCATTGGTGTGGTTTGGAAGTTTGAAAAGGGGAGTGTCTCCCATTATCAAGTCAT
>BGPR01005291.1:0-32214 GCA_013235015.1 Araneus ventricosus
TCATTACTTCGTTCAGTTACATATTGCTCAATAAAGTAGCATAAGGAGAAGAAGAAAACTAAAATTTGTTTACCAAAGCGAAACGAAACAGGGTTACCTCTGAATCTTCGGCGACTAGCCCATAATGGAAGGTCAAAGGCTTAATGCATCTATTTCCACTTTAGGGCAAGAAGAAGATCCGCATTGCTTGCGGGATGAGACCATCTTCTGGAGTGGACGTCGGAAGCGCAGACCTGAAATCATCTCATGCAGTTGATGAATGCTCTGCCATTTTCTTTATGATCAGCTGGGAATGGAATTCTACTTCTTAATGCATCGTTACTATCAAATTAAACGGGGAAAATAGGTTGTTTAGAACTAAAAGATTAAGACTAAAGAAGAATTGGTAAACGATATAGGTCAAGTGGTTAAAACTGTGCGCCACATAAGGAATAGTGATTTTCAATACAAAATGTCTCTTAGACGTACGAATTAGTCGTTCACAAGCTTTAGTTTGAATTAGACTAACGTCCTGAATTAAAGTCACTAGAGGGATTTTGGGTACGACCATTTTATTTAGAATGACGAGGTCAAAAACTCAGCTGGAACTTCCCTTTTCCGAATTTCCACAGTGCGCCAACAATAGGACGTTTGACCACTTGATTGACTCTTGATTAACCAAACCACAACCAGACCATACACAAAGCAGATCTTTGGTGAAATCGAGACTCCTATCAACTATTCGGTTTAGGAGAATTATTTCAAAAGTCTAAACCAGAGGTTCCCTACTTGTTGTACGCGTACCACGGGGGTACACAGGGGATCAGTAAGGGGTACGCGAAAGTAATCTTGGTAAAGGCAGAAAAACAAATAGCCTATTCACGAAATAAGAAACAGGAAGAAGTAGCTAGTAAGTGAGTAATTGTTAGCTCTCTTCGAAGTCATCACGAAAGCTCTATTCACGAAATGAGAAACAGGAAGAAGTAGCTAGTAATTGAGTAATTGTTAGCTCTCTTCGAAGTCTATCAGGAAAGCTCTATTCACGAAATGAGAAACAGGAAGAAGTAACTAGTAATTGAGTAATTGTTAGCTCTCTTCGAAGTTATTACGAAATTATTTCATATTTCATTGCTGTTTTTACGTTGAACGAATACAATTTTTTTAAAAAATGGAATAAAATGCAAAGTAAAACCAATCGTACAAATTTTATTAAGTTCATTGGAATTATTTGACTCTTAAACTAAGGCCCCTGGAATTATTAATAAAAACTATTTTGTGCTAATGGATGGTTAGGGAGATATAACAGTAAGTATGCTCAAAAATAAAAAGACTAATCAAGGAGTACGCGAGTGAAAAAAGTTTGGGAACTGCTGCTCTAGACGAACAGCCGAAACTGAGTTTCTGCCATCAGGTCACCTCGACCTCCAATAGTTCATAAGGAACATACTACAATGGCATACAAAAGTTAAGGAACATTTCGTAAAATGCGAGAAATTTGCAATTAATACGAAAACTATGTTTCGAAATCAGTTCTGGAGAATCGTGTGACATTCAGTAGAGTATCATATACATATTACAATGAAGATTCGGTCACGAGGGCAATTAGGGGGACCACTAGAAAGGGATGAAGGCGAAAATGGAGTTTCACCCATCCTGTTTCATAGAAAACTGATAACGAGATGTAACTTTTATCAATGGTTATGGTTTAATGTGCATAATATTTACATGCATTTTCGTAAGCATAGAACAAATATTCGGGAATATAAAAATGTTTCTTTAAAAAATCCCAAATTTTTCCGCATTGTTTTTGCTTATAACATGCAGAGTTTTCATTCAAATTATTCGAAATTTACAGAACGCTTGACAACATGTTACAGAAGTATTGTGTTAAGCTTTGAAGTAAATGCGTTGAATATTACAGGAAATATGAGTGTTTGTACTAAATAATGTTTTACTGCGCATGTGCGAGACGCAGCGGAATTTTTCTTTCATAACTTCAAAGCCAGATATATAGAGAAACTTCTTTAAAAAATCCAGTTGAATCCCATTAAAATTCAGAAAGCTGTCGACATTTCAGTTAGGTGAAATTCAATTTCTCTTTAAGAGAAGCTAAATGATGAGGGTTCTTGCACAAACTGATATTTTTTAAACTTTAATCTTCGAATGGTATTCGAGAACATGCAATTTAAATAATGTATTTAATTTATGAGTGTTAATGGTATTCAGGATATTCAATTTTACTAAAATTCAATGTTACTGTTCGAAGATTCAAATTTAAAAAATATCAGTTTGTACAAGAACCCTCATCATTTAGCTTCTCTTAAAGATAAATTGAAATTCACTTCACTGAAATGCCGACAGCTTTCAGAATTTTAATGGGATTCAACTGGATTTTTTTTAAAGTTGCTCTATATATCTGGCTTTGAAGTTATGAAAGAAAAATTCCGCTGCGTCTCGCACATGCGCAGTAAAAAATTATTTAGTACAAACGCTCATATTTCCTGTAATATTCAACGTATTTACTTCAAATTTTGTTACAATACTTCCCTAACATATTGTCCGAAATTCTGTAAGTTCCGTATAATTTGGTGGAAAACTCTGCATGTTATAAGCAATAAACATGCGAAAAAAGTTTGGGATTTTTTAAAGAAACATTTATATCTTCCCGAATATTTGTTCTATGCTTACGAAAATGCATGTAAATATTATGCACATTAAACCATAACCATTGATAAAAGTTGCATCTCGTTATCAGCTTCCTGCGAAACAGGATGGGTGAATCTCCATTTTCGCCTTCATCCCTTTCTGGTGGCCCCCTAATTGCCCTCGTAACCGAATCTTCACTGTAATATGAATATGATACTCTACTGAATGTCACACGATTCTCCAGAACTGATTTCGAAATATAGTTATCGTATTAATTGCAAATTTCTCGCATTTTACGAAATGTTCCTTAACTTTTGTATGCCAGTGTATATTGAAAATCCAAAAAGATATTAAAACATTTTGCGCCTCATCTATCATCTACTAAAGATGACTTCTGAGTGAAGACGGATTTAAAGAAGTACTTCTGCGTGACCGACGAAATATGTGTTAAATTTAAAGGTATAATTTTTTTTGAAATGGTAACTGTCACTGGACATTAAAACACCATAAATGCAAACTAAATGGGACTGATTCCATCCGTACATTTCCAACCATAAAAAATACATGTTTTTAAGCAAAATCAACATAAAAAATATGCATTTTGCTGAAAAATACATCAAGATGCACTAACCAAAACCCGAAATTTGCATGTGGGACATTTCACTTTGATAGATTCTTATTTCCAGCAAAACTTATATTTGAATGAATGCTATTAACGAACTGTATAAGCAGTATTGATAACAACTGAAAATGTAAATCTGTTACTAAACAACTATTTTTGATAACCATACGTCCGTCGAAGTGATATGGTTTCTCTTCTAGTTATTTGCATCTAGTTTTCTTAGCACCGGAAATTTCGATGCGATACTCTATTTATCATGGACTTAAAACTTAAACTATTGAAACATTTTGCAAATAAGCTCGAAAAGGCAGTGTTGCAATATATCCAATACACTACCAAAATCAAGGGCCGTCTTATCCAAGGGGCTGACTGAGCTGTAGCCCAGAGGCGCTATTGATCTAAAGGCGCCTACAAATGCACTACAGTCGACGCTCGTTATAACGACCCTCTGCGTCCCACAGCAAAAGGTCTTTATAACGAGTAGTCGCTTTAGTGGATATAATTAAAAAATATACACATGCTCAGTAGTTCCGTAAAAATAGGCGATTTTTAAAGAGATTCCAACTAAAAACTGAAATTATATTTTAGCATTGGTATTAAAAATAAAATTTTATCTATTAAAATTATATTTCTAAAACAGATTTTAAAGCAGAAAATAAAGGGCGTTATATACTTACAAAACATTCATTTTCTAAAGAAAAAGTCAGAAATGGTTGTTTGTCTTTTCTGCATATGTGATTTTTGCAAAACATAATTTTCCATTTCAGTTAAAGATGATAAATAATGCTCTGTATTTTCTTGCCTTTCAAAAAATCATTTTAAAGTCTCAATAGCACTTGGAACAATTTTTATTCCAGGCTATTCTAATCTCCGCGCTGTGGTGAATGGTAATTTTCCACCATCCCTTGTCAAAGTTGAACTGTAACACTGAAGACTCTAAATCTACGAAGCTTGGCAATACAATAATCAGGGTCATATACGTTTAAAAACATGCTCTTTTTAGAAAAATACTGGGAAGAGTGACCGCTGAATTCGGGACGTTGTATTGGGATTAGACGACACTGGACGGTCGTTATACCGGAACTGAAATAACATAGTGCATAGCGAAAAACAGTTGGGATTTTATCACTGGTCGTTATAATGGAATGGTCTTTATAATGTGTGGTCGTCATAACGAGCGTCGACTGTATAATGATTTTATTTTAATTTTGAACCAAAAATATATTAATTTTAATGTTAATTAAGAAAAGGCGTCAAACTGCGAAATTGTAAGGAGTTATTTGGAGAACTGGTTGAGTTTTTTTTCTGCCTTTTAATTAATGTATTAGGTAGGTAGTTTTTGGACCATAGAGGCTCAAATTCTAGCTAGGATTCTGATGGGCGCTAAATAACCCTAGCTAGGACTCTCAAATTTGTTAAGACGGCCCTGCCGAAATCTACTCGTTTTGCTATAGACACAGTGTTATTTATAAGTAATAAGGCACACTGCAACGCAAGGTAGCGCTGTGTATTTAGGACACAGCCTACCCAGTTTTCTAAAAATTGTTTCAAGTGATATAAAGCTTAAAAGATTCGCAAGGGCAACTTGCTAGGGTTTTCGCCGTTTGAGGCACACTCTGCAACGCAAGGTAGCATTGTGTGTTTAGGGCACGGCCTACCCAGTTTCCCAAAAATTGTTTTAAGTTATATAAAGCTTAAAAGATTCGCAATGGCAACTTTCTAGGGTTTTCACCGTTTGAATCTCTACTCTATCATTGAAATAATCTGGTCATAAATCTGGTGTACGTTAAATTTATTGCTTTGTGTTTAACGGATTAACATAGTGTATCATGATAGTAAAATGAATTAATATGTGGAAGTTTGAATAGTAGAATGACTACTGAAGAACCACTTTCTTCAATGACTCCGATAAAGTTAGTTAGTTATATTAACGTCCCGTTTTCGAAGCAACACGAGGGCTATTTTGGGGCGGACCTCGTCATTTTGAACCGCGGCCAGATGACGCGGACGACACCTGAGCTGACACCCTCTCTCCTAACTTCCACGCCACACCAACGTTAGGACGTTTGGCCACTGTATATGATTTTGCGTGCAATAGGCCCCATACACGGCGGATCTTCAGTGCAATCGGGTTTCGGGCCTGGAGCCCTCCGGCCCTAAAGCCGAGACCTTACCACTAGGCCACCGCGGCCTACGGTAAGAATTTCGAAATTAATCACCAACAATCCTCATGAAGTCTGAAAACGGTACGTTCATTTTATAAATACAATGAAATAAATCCGTTTTCTGCGCATGTCACAAAACACGCATTTTATTGGTTACGCCACGGTATTTTTTTAACCCCTTCTTGGTGGACGGCGCATGTCATACATTCGGGTCTTTTGAGCCCGTACGCTATTTAAATCCGTATTTAAGTCAAGGTATTAATTAATTTTAAATGCAAAAATTACCTGGTCACGCTTATATGTCTCAAGTATCCTTTATCATCCTAAATAGATTGACATACTAAAAATACATTAAATGGGTGGTGGTATCGCATTAGGAGGTTACATAAAAGGGGTTAACAGTTAGGCAAGGGGTTAAACAGTTAAAATGAACAAATTGTGCGAACTTTTTGATAGAATAACACTGCTGTTTATTTATTTATTGTTTAATAAAAAAACTGATTCAAAAGTTAAAAGCCCCATGCAAATTTTTCAGTGGCGAATCCAGGATTCGGGTCGCGCCGCCCCCCCCCGGAGGGCATAAAAATTTCGTATCGTAGTGACGAATGTCAAACCTCATGGCTTATGTAAACCAGAACACTTTAACTTTACAGACTTTCCTCTCCTGACAATAAAAATCATAAAGAACACTACAATACTTTCGATAATGCAATGAAATAACTAGCCACAAAATGCTTTCGACCGCGCCGACGCTACAAATACGAGTGGAATGACTAGAAAAGTAGGAAAATTTTCGAGCCTGTCAAGCCAGAAAGCAATGTTGTCACGATTTTATTACTATTTTTTAAAAATGAAAATTAAGAACAAACAGTTGTAGTGATTTTAAATTAAATCAAGAATTTTGGTTTAGCTCTGGAAGGAGGGCTGCGACCCGATAGTCCCTCCCCTGGATTCGCCGCTGAAATCTTTTAATTCTAATTCGTTTTCCTATCAGAAAGGGCGAAAGGTTTTTGGTGGATAGATGAAAGACGCGAACCCAATTCTATTTACTTTTCTTTGTGTGGTAAAAAGACTGATTCAAAAGTTAAAAGTCTCATGCAAATCTTGCAATTCTAATTCGTTTTCCTATCAGAAAGGGCGAAAAGTTTTCGGTGGATAGACGAAAGACGCGAACCCAATTCAGGTTACTCTAGTTGGTCGCGAGATTCAAGGCCGCTCCGTAAAATATGCGAGAGGAACAGCCGCGAAATTGCGCACTTAATCAGGGCGTTCGAAGTCAAGATGGGTGCGCCCTCTGAATATTTTCGAAAAGAGTCATTCCACATCCTTTAACGCGGCATATTAAGTACCCGAGCGGTGCATCCATTAACGCAGAGGATGGGAAACACTGCGGGAAAAAATGCGCTCGCTCTTCCTCTAAAAGAAGAGAAAATAATGATCAACAGCTCTGCGCTACTCCCAAAGTAATGAAGCATTTAGACTTTTTGGAGAAAATTCGGGCTTTCACAAAATATGCCGTTCTGAAAAAAGGAAGTTTCTCGAATATTTTAATGGTGGAATTTACTTTGGCGAAATTTGGGATAGAATTTTTCTCCCGAATTATGTTGTTGGCGTTTTATTAAATAAGTCTAAAATGCAGAAAATGTGACACCAATAAACAAGCGCTTTGAATGCCCCATTTTGGAGTTAAGGTATCCGACTGTGTTCGGAGACATTTTTTAAAAAAATAACTCATATATGTTTTTAATGTTATTTTTCAATTGCATGTGTTTTAAAACTATGAAAATATTGTAAAATTAAGCTTTCAAAATAATAATTTCTTAAACTGAGAAATTTGAAGAAAATGACTAAAATATTTGCCTTACAGCTAACAGCCATAGACAAAACCATTCAAAATATACATAAATCCTTGTAGGGAGTACATTTTTTAAGACAGTTATCTGTGTTATGCTCTAAAATCTTTCTTGTACTAAAATAGTTTTGAGATGTAGCTGAACATAGTTACTAAACTGGTAATTCTTCATAAAAATGCTTTTCGTTTAAACACTTAAAAAATATTACTTGATTTTTCAAATTGACCTTTAGTTTTGTGAGGAAAACATCGAGCATATTACATAAAAACACCAGAAAGCCATATCAATACTTGAATAACGTTTTGAGAAATCATTATTACGGTCGACAGTTTTCCTCAAAATATTTTCGTGAAAACGCATTTAAAATTTTCAAGTAAACTTGCAAGCTTTCAGTTCGGTAATAAAAACAGCCAAAACTCCATTTGTAATTCACGTAGAGTAAGAAGTGAGACAGTTTAGAAAGCTGATTAAACAGCCAAAAATTAAGACATGTTTTTTTTGATAATTTTACTGCAAAACGACGAGATTTTAAACCATTCGGATACCTTAAACGACGCATATTTTGTAACCGTCTTGAGCATTTTGAACCGTGATCGGATGACCAGAACGACACCTGCACCGACATGCCTCCAAGCTTCCTCGCCACCACCATTTGTGGGGAGGAAGATCCCGATACGCAGTATTGCTCCTAATGGTTGACCATGCCTATAGAGCAGACGTGCGCATCCTTCAGTGGAATCGGCTTCAAACACCACCTTCCAATTTGAGAACTAAAATTTACCACCAGGCTATCAGGCCACTTCTCGATGGGCAAATCGTTAATCATAAAAACATGGATCCAACTGATTGAGTAATATTTGATATCTAATACTGCTTCAGCAACGTAATATAGAATGCTTAATAATCTTCTTATTTATGAATTGTGCAGAGAAACATTTTTAAAAATGTTTTTTGGGTTGGCTCTCCCCTTTTTTGAGACAATTTGTCACGAAAAGTTTTGCGATTATTGAATTTTAATGCACAACAGAAAATGTGCCAGTACAAAACGAATTGAATTTTTGAATATAAATCCGTGTCCCAAATCATTCCAGGAAACATATCAAATATAAATTACTAACTTTAAAAAAATATAAATTCTTTATTTCATGTTCAGTTTCATTTCAATTTCAAAATAGAAAGTTCATAAATTCCTAATTGGAAGCTCGAACTTACAACCTTTTCTTTTATCGTGAGCCGCGACACCGTTCTGGATTTCTTAAGACACGGCAACGGACATTTCCTTTTGCTTCCGATAATTAACTGAAGATTTTTGCTTTTGTTTCAACTTCGTTACCTGCTATTTAGTCTGCAGAGAGAGTTTAGTTTATAGAGATGCATATTTACGGATCTTACATAGTAGGGAATGAGGTCGCTTCTCATTGGCTCTGAGCGTCACGTGACTTCGCTTGCTTCTAAATGACGTCGTAAAAACTAATCAGTACTTACCAATGCTGAATCTTGGTCCTTTATCTGCTTTTATGCTAAAAATGTATTCGTTATTTTCTTGAGAAACATCAAAATAATTATAATTAGAAAGGTAGTTTTGTTTTCTCCATAATGCGATAGCAGGAAACAAAATGATAATTAAAACCCCGTCTAAGCTCTGTGCTGTGACGTCATCAGGAAAGGTCACGTGGCGCTGCGAGCCAATGAGAAGCGACCTCATTCCCTACTATGTAGGATCCGTAAATATGCTATAGAGTTCTGTTTTAAAGCTTTATGGAATGTATTTCTTAGTTTTCATTTACTATGGACCAGTTATCTGATTTGTTTATTTTGGATTAACAAACCATTTTCCTGTATCCCTTTGCTTAAGGGGTCTATTCTGGTACCCCCGGTTGGGTTGGGAGTTGGGTTGGGTTCTGCACGTTAACAACTGAACCCAACCAGGGGTACCAGAATAGACCCCTTAAGCAATCGCCAATTCCATTTGGATGCGGTATCAAGCACCAAGTTCAAATAAGTTCTTTCTTTAGTACACAAAAGATTGAATTCTGTGTACTTTCAGTTCGTGAAATCATTTTTATTTAAATCGGTTGAAAAAAGCTCTTAAAAATGCTAAACATCAAATGAAACTATTGTAATTAGCTAAATCGTTTGTTTAAAAAATTAACCGCCAATCAAGCCTTAGAAGTCGCCGAAAAAAGATAGCGAACAATTATGACAGCCTTTTCACAAAATTAGGCTCTTATTTTAAGTAAACATTTAGAGCTACAGCAATAAGAGCATGAAATTTAATATTTCCAAAGTATCCTTAAACCACAACATTAGAAAACTATACTTTAAACATTAATTAACATCTTCAAATAGAGTGCCGAAATTTTGAAGATCCCCACTGACTTAGCATTACCACTGGAAGTCGGTGGTTATGACGGAATTCCTACTTTTATACAAATAAACGAAACAGAAAACTCGTCCATAGTTAGACGTATCTGTGATAATGTTCGTCATTATAAAGACTATACTAATATATCGTCGCTTAACAAGCAACACCACCTATCTCAATTTTTGAAATTTCAAAGAGGAAGATTCAACTGAATTTTTCGCAACCAATAACGAATATTTCTATTTTTTTTCACGCCTGGTTGGAACATGTGGTCTCATGTTCATAGTAGATCTTTAAAAAATTCATAAATATCCGTTATTGGTTGCGGAAACTTCATTTGAGTCTCCCTCTTTGAAATTTCAAAAAATTGAGATAGGTGGTGTTGCTTGTTAAGCGACGATATGTGACATTCTTTTGTGGGAGTAAATCAGAAAGCTGAGGGAAGAAGCAAATTTTTATTTATGTAGTTATTTTTGGTGCTACTTATTAATTTTTATAACCCAAATATTAAATGAAAAGGAACACATTTTTATAGTGAAATTTCTAGATTTGTCCTTTGGAGGCAAACTGAATTTTCAACATAATATTGAAGTCCAAAAATTTATTTATAATGCATAGCGAATAGCGTCTTTTTACCGCTGCATGCAACCAGATATTCATATCTGATTATAAGTACTTAATAAGAAGTTGTACCGTTCACTTCCACACACCAAAAGAGTCCGATATAATTAGCAGTCTTCATGAAGCGCCTAGACGACCGAATTGGCGTCATATAATGAGACGTGCATGGAATGTTTATATGACGGCGTCTCATTATGCAGGTGACCGTGAAAAAAAAGCAACAAGACAAATGGTGTAACACCTCTGTATGAACTGTGACCCTAATGTTACATTCAAAAGGATCTTTTTGTTGGAATATAAATATTACTTTTTTGTGTATGCTTCATTGTTCTGTTGTTATTTTTAATAATCCTGTTACGAAACACACAGAACCATTGTTTCCGAGACCTTTTCTATATTAGTAGTCTATATTTATTTTAACACGAATTTTCTATTCAGATATTTAAAAAATCGACGGTAGGCTGTCTCTGCGGAACGTTGAGGGGCGTAGACTTACTTACCTTACTCAACTGTGAATTTCTGTGACTAAAGTAGCTCTATGTGACTCTATAGTCTATAGTGACTATTAGTCTAGTGTGGCTACGTGACTCTTCTAATGACTTCTTCGTGATTTTCACCAACTTTGCAACTTGACTGTGAGTAAACCGTCATTCCAAATTCTAAAATTCTTTTTGAAATCTTTAACATCTACCTTTCTCTGTTAAATGAAACTAAAACCAACTCTCAATGTTATTTGGCTGCGGAGCTATAAGCGTTTAACTTTAGCACGAAAAGCGTCATAATTTTTTCCTTTCCCGACACATCACTATGGAGAGACGTAAGTCTACGTCAAAAAGATTAAAACTAGGTGTACAAATCTACAGGTGAAAATCGTCATCCTGATAAAAGTGCCACAAATGAAAAAATTAAAGTATTAAATTTTTAAATGAAATTAGTATTGGTATATACCAGTGCGGATACCATTCTATTATGGCAAAACTGCATTGGTTAGGGAAATGATAGTATATTTTCTCCCTTATAGGGTTTGTCACAAAATGAAGTTTATTGTAAACGAAATTGGGAAAGATTTTTGATGAAGAAAATATAAGTTTCTGTTGTACTCATTGCCTAGCAATGCTATATTCGAAGCGTTCTTTCAAAGAATTTCCTCTGCCGCTAAATGGTGATTCCGTGTGATCTGTATCTTCAAATTGCGACTTCAGGTTTCTGAAACTTTAACCACGACCTCAAATAGAGTTATGAAGGACAACTATTGGATTGTACAACTTCCACAATAAAAGAAGATTCTTCAATATTTATGAAAATTGTTCAGAAAAACATCTTGACTTAACTCGTTTGAAAAAATTTCAGCAATAAAATAAAATAAAAATTCTGTAATAAAACAAAGATTGGAATATTATTCATGAATTAAAAATTTTAATCTTTCATTTTCTTATTTTGATTTCTAGTAAAATTGTTTGATAGTTTTTCTATTCTAGAATGGGTCGTTGATGGGAAAGGTTTAAGAAGCGTTCCTCTAAACTATATCTGAATAATATAATGAGATTGAATATATGTGTCCTTATATGAAGCTTTTCTGCTGGAAAAAGTTAACGCTACTGAAGTGCATTTTTTGCTAATTTCGGGGAATATCAGAATTAGTATAGATAGAAATCGAAGTTCTACGGAACTCCTGTAAATTGTACAAATATTTCCAAAAAAATTAGTAAAATATAATAAAAAACATAATAATTCCCATTTGTAAAAAACAAAAATAAAAAATTCTGAAAAATTTTATTTATAATTAGTTTTCTGATGTCATAGATTGAAATTTCTTCCTTAAGCCGCCAGTTCAACATAGTTCATGCGGTTGAAAATTAACCAAAATTAGGATAAATAGAAGAGAGGTGCACCAAAAATGATTGTCCCATACATTGGTTAGTATGATCGTCGGCTCTATATTACCTTATTATTAGTAGAGATAACAGTGAATCAGACTTGATGGTCCCATACATCGGTTAGTATGATCGTCGGCTCTATATTACCTTATTATTAGTAGAGATAACAGGGAATCAGACTTGATGCCCCCATACATCGGTTAATAAGGTCGTCGGATCTATATTACCTTATTATTAGTAGAGATAACAGTGAATCAGACTTGATGGTCCCATACATCGGTTAGTAAGGTCGTCGGATCTATATTACCTTATTATTAGTAGAGATAACAGTGAATCAGACTTGATTTTCCCATACTAGTATGATCGTCGGCTCTATATTACCTTGATTATTTCCTTTCGTTCTTCAGAAAGCGTAGGTGCGCGCTACTTCCGTCGATAGTGCTAGATAGATAGCGTCCGTCCGAGATACGCTGTATTCCGGGGTATATTTTTAAACCGAAATGACTTTATGTCATTAAAATATTAATTACGTAGCTTTACATGAAAGTGTAACAGACAATTGTCTATGCAAAAGCACGGTTTTTGAAACTAAATATGAACCAGGAAATTGCAATTTACAGCGTCATAATTTTGAGATGGTTTATTTGAAATATTAGCTTTCATTTGTATCATAATTATTTCAGATTTTGAGGGTCAATTTTTTTAGGTAAGTTCCGTACAGGAATACTACTATTGCAATAGTTCGCATGGCAGATCTGATTTGAACAGGCGTGTAATATATTATAGGCAGGTTGAAAAGCTCGGTCGTGTTCATAGATGAGCCATCCAGCTCAAAGAGGGTAGAAATGGGGGGTTGTAATTTTCATTTTCCAGTAAATCCCTTTCGACACTGAATATAGAAAGAAAATTGAAATCAAACGAATTATCGCCTCGCCATAGCGAACCAGTTTTGTGTTGATAGATTTTCTATAACTACAATTGCTTAGAAATTAGGGGCCGAAAATTGTTTTTCAACCCCTAACTTTGCTTTTCATCTTAGTGACGTCTTGTTGGAAAGCTTCTATCAGTTGCAGTCTCTTCCATCCTCATAGCTCCAACCCTTACGAAACCAGCGGGAGTTGTCTCCCCTCAACTTTCTCATATCCTTCCTAACTCGGGTGGGGAAAAAATTCGTAGAGCATCGATAACATGGAAGATTCCCTAACACAGGTGGGGAAAAACGGGCGCCTTTTTTCGCGTCGTGAAATGGTGAAAAAAACCGAATATGCAATTTTAACGCCTTTTTTCAACCGATTGAAACCAAAATTGGACACATATCTACAATTAAGATAAAAAGACCTCATACCAATTTTTATTTATCTAAGTCATAGGATTTACAAGTTATAGTGTTAACATGTATGCGATTATACACATCGACAGACAGTCAAGCCTTTGACGGATTTGGTCCAATATTTGATAGGGACCTACATTTCCGATGATAAAACTGTATACCAAATTTTATCTATCTAGCTATTTAAATTTTTGAGTTATCGCGTTCACATGAACACGGACAGACATACTTCCCGTGGACGGATTGTGTCCAAAATTTGATAGAAACCTACATATTATTTGTCAAGATCACATGCCAAATTTGATCTCAGTAGTTCTGATAGTTTTCGAGCTATCTTGTTCACAGACAGACATGATTCCAAAATTGTGTTTTTCGGACTCAGGGATGTCTAAAACGTGGAGATTCGTCAACATCTCGAGTTCGAATTTTTTGGCAATTATAATACTTTCTCTTTGTATACTTCGTATACGAGAAAGTAAAAAGAGAAGGAGATAGCGGAGGGGAGGGGGTGAGATTTTCTTTTCCTTGTATCCCCTTACAAAGGAATCGACTTCGGCTTGTGGCATGTCAGAAGGATTTTTTTTAATTCTGTCCCAATAGATTCGCAAAATAACTCCCTGTGTCCTGCGTTGCTACATAATTTTCTCTCTCCTTTGGACAACCTATTCCTTACAGAACTGAATACGCTGTACTGAAACCCCTGCAAGCTACCGTATTTATTGACTCCACTTCTGCTATGTCTTCTCTCAACATGGACCTTGCCTACCTCAAAAGATTTCACCTGTCTGACAACGATTATTGCAATAGTGGTGGAATTGGCACGGCACTTCACTATGCCATGGAGTATATTTATACAGTGTCTTGGCACATGAGGAAGCCAGCGCCAAACTTCGAACAAGAATGGCTGAAAAGAGTCGTCAATAACCTCGTCTTCAGGCATAAAATTCGTAGGAATGTCAAATTCATACGCGAAAAAGATATCTTTTCCGGCCTCCCTAGCCTTCAACTTTCCAGCGAGCTGAACTTAGTAGCTCGACGGACATTCCCCCCCCCCCTTCAAATAAAAGAAAGGTATTTCAACATCTAAAGAAAAGAAGACTATCACGAACTAATAGTGTAAAAGTGAAAATGCCTGTGCTGTAACATAGTGTATATATTTCTTTCTTTTTATTTTTATTTTTCTTAACTAAAATTCCCGTGTCTTGCTCATCAAACCGTTCAGTGATCGGTCTGGTCACGGGTACGGGGGTAATGGACGGCGTTCTGTTCTGTGTTTTTATATAAATGAAATTCGGTTCTTACTGTGTGAACATCTTTTAATTCGATAATTTAATTTTTGTCCATACCTTGCTGATTTACGCTAACCTGTATAGAATAGAACAGGCCTGCTTAAACTTTCTTCATTTCTCGAACCACTTTTTGGAGGAAGAAAATTTTCTCGGCCTAAAAATTGAAATAAAAAGAAGAAAATTAAACATTAAATATAAGGTAATTCAACCGAAAATAATGTTTGCATATTTTAATGATATCTTTTAATTAAAGATAATTTTCTTAAGTGAATGTCGCTATTCGCTGTTTAGGAAACTCTAGAATCACGAAATGCTTCACCACGTGGTAATTCATAAAAACTGGTGGATGCCTCTTCGCGCAGGTAACCGAGGCGGTTGTTTTGGAATCTGTCAAGAGCAGCCCTCGAGGGTCTTCCTCATTCCAGGCCGCACTCATCCGACCGGTCCGGCCGTTCCCTCTCCTCAATGAATGCGTGCGCACGGCAGGAACGCCTCGGTGTGACCCCAGCAGCTCGAAACGAAAGTGCCAACGTCTCGTCTAATCCAGTGCAACGTGCCGCATTTACAGTTATCGGGGAATTTCTCTCATTTCTGTTTAAGTAGTACCAGAAAGCCATTTACTCACTAACTGAAAAAAGTTTGCCCTGCATATTAGTACAAAAATGTTTCCATGATCTTGGTAATGGTCGGTATCGGAATTTCTTGAGTTGCAATAGTTTTGATGTTATATTAAGAAAAATTCAATTTAGTCACTAACTGAAAAATGTTTGCCCTGCAATTATCACAAGAATATTTTTATGATATAGGTAATAGTCGGTATCGGAATTTCTTGAGTTGCAATAGTTTTGATGTTGTATTAAGAAGAATATAATTTAATCACTAACTGAATAAAGTTTGCCCTGCAATTAGTACAAAAATATTTCCATGATATTGGTAATGGTCGGTATCGGAATTTCTTGAGTTGTAATAGTTTTGATGTTATATTAAGAAAAATTCAATTTAGTCACTAACTGAAAAATGTTTGCCCTGCAATTATCACAAGAATATTTTCATGATATAGGTAATGGTCGGTATCGGAATTTCTTGAGTTGCAAAAGTTTTGATGTTGTATTAAGAAGAATATAATTTAATCACTAACTGAATAAAGTTTGCCCTGCAATTAGTACAAAAATATTTCCATGATATTGGTAATGGTCGGTATCGGAATTTCTTGAGTTGCAAAAGTTTTGATGTTATATTAAGAATAATGAAATTTAGTCACTAACTAAAAAAGTTTGCCCTGCAATTAGTACAAAAATATTTCCATGATATTGGCATTGGTCGGTATCGGAATTTCTTGAGTTGCAATAGTTTTGATGTTATATTAAGAAAAATGCAATTTAGTCACTAACTGAAAAAAGTTTGCCCTGCAATTATTAAAGAAATATTTCCATGATATTTGTTTGGTTTGGTTATATTAGCGTTCCGTTCTGAAGCAGCACGAGGGCTATTTTGGTGCGGATCTCGTAACATGAAACGTGGTCAGATTACGACAAAATTTAAAATTTGACGATTGTTCTGTAAATTTTTCTCCTCAATGAAGTGGTTCGGCTTTTGGTTGTGTGTGTGGGGGGGAGACCAGCTCTGGTTGTGGTGCTCGCACTTTAGCCACCTTTTATCCATTTAAAACTGATGAGGTGGCTCTAATAGTTATAGATATCGAGAGTTCAGGATTGCGTTAGGTCAGATGACGAGGACGACAGCTAAGCCGGCACACCCCTCTCAAAACTTCCGCGCCGCACCAGCGGGAGGACGTTTGGACCACTAATGATTTGACTTGCAACAGGCCCACATACACGGCGGATCTTCAGTGTAATCGGGTATCGAACCTGGAACAGTCCGACCCCGTGACCGAGACATTACTTTCAATGGTCGTTATCAGAATTTCTGGAGTAGCAACAGTTTTGATATTATATCAAGAATTTCATTCTATTTCATTCCACTAAAGCGAAAAGGGTCGCCGTGATCTAGTGGGGGAATCTCAGCTTTGGTATAGAAGTATGGCCTACTCATTTCCGCTAAGAATATGGCGCATGTGTGTGGACCCGGTGTACGTTAAATCTGCTGTCGATGGTAAAACATCCTTGCGTTAGCATGACATGTAGGTTTGGAGAGCAGAGTGATGAATCAGGCGTCGTCCTCTTCATGACGCGAAGGTTCAAAATGACGAGTGCATTCAAAAAATATCCCTCGTGTAGCTTTAAAACGGGGCGGGAGGCTTATTAACTTCACTGAAATAGTTTTGCTTTTCATTCCTGTAAGATACGCAATGGATTCCAAAATGATATTGCCGCAGTGTATTGGACATGTATCACGTGTAAAGGAAATGTGACCTAGAAACTTGGGTTTTATTTTCCCTAAGGACAAACCGTGTGTGCCTCAGAAAGAATTTCCTAACTAACACTGGCTAATTTGTCGAGTACCACTTGGAGACATTGCCCCTGAGAGAAGTGAAAACCCTCCTCCTAAATGAGTAAATGGTTGCCGCAGAGTCGAAACAGTGTCAAAAGTTCAATCAGCTTATTTTTCTCTCGTTTCCCTCCTTCCCATCATTATTGCCGAGATTGCGACCATCATCCACCGCATCAACAACAAACGAGCTCCCCTTTTTTTCTCTTTTCTCGCGGAGCGGACCCGAAAACTGGCCGAACACGCTCTCCGGGCGAGTGTTTGCGGAAGGGAAAAAGGTGTCATGAACGGAGCGGTTCAATATTCATAGCGCAGGTGGGAGAGACGAGGAATCTATTTTCATGCGGAGAGTCTTTGTCCTTTTGCTGGTTCGTTTTTCTTTTTTTCAACCATCGGTTATGTGGAAATTATTCCGGTTTTTGATGTCAGTATTTACCGAGAGCGGATGTTTAAGAGTGAGTTGTTATGGAAAACTTAGTGCGCATTTCAGAGGTCAAGTTTTCGGTTTCCTGAAGCGAGGAGTTTTCATTAGTAACTTTTACTGCCGTTAGTTGTAATAATCAATTTAGAAACTAGAATTTTATTGAAGCTGGAAAAGTATCTTTAAAGGCAAAGCGAAATTCCTTCAGTTTAAAACCAAGAGAATTAAAAACTTTTTATAATTTAAAGTATGAGGCTATAAAATTTTGCTTGAGTAAAATTGTAGCTGATCGCAGAATAAAGAGTAATATTTCCTCTTTTCTTCCGACATTTAAAAATAGCTGATAGCAGAATAAAGAGTAAAATTTCCTTTTTTCCTACGTTTTAAAAAGAATGAAATTTTTCTCTTTTCCTGTAATTTAAAGCACTTTCACAACAAATTTTTTTTATGATTCGTTTCCCATCGACATTTTTAACTTTTATCCGTACCAAAAACTCGGGTAAATCGGCATTTTGGTACAAAAGTCACTATTTTAATTATTCAACGAATTAAATTAGAACAAGGAATAGTATTTTTTAGTATTTTGACGCAAATTTTGATAAATTAAAGTTTCTACCTATGCATAGCTTTTTAGAAGAGGAATCGTTAAGTACGGAAGTAAGCTCCAATAATAATAATACAATCCTGAAAGTAACAAATTGGAAATCATGTTTAAATCTTTAAAGCTAGTTAATCTCTGTACACTGTATGATGTTATAAATGAAACTGGAGAAAATTAATTACGTCGGAACTAAAAAATGAAAAATTCTTGAAATTTTCGAATTTTTAAACTAACCCACAAACTGTTTATATGTTTGAAATATATTTTTAAACATTATAGTTTATTTTGAAATTCACACTGGGATCACGCACACGAGGGACACACCGAATTTGAATAAAATGCTGATGGAATATACTTTAATCTGTACGATGAAATTTGCACCAAATTTCTGCAAAATTCTATAATATTAATCTTTGAAAATCATGCAAAATTATACCAAAATTAAGCTGCTGGAATTTTATGATTATTACAAGAATAGATTTGCTCTTTTTTTAATGCATTTAGTCAAAAATTTCATACGGAACAATTAAGATGTTTACATTTCAATAGAAAATGAAACTTTCATATAAACAAAAGAGTAAATGAACTGAAGAAAAAAACCCTTCAAGATTCGTCCGATGCGTCGGTAAAATCAAAGAACCCAAAATTACTTCCTTAATTGGCCGATTCACTGAAATTTACTTATCATCAGCGAAAAGCGTACCTTACTGATCTGCAAAACTGATAATGAACAATCTTCAGTCCAATCAAAGATTGATTTGGCATTGTCGTCGAAAATTTCATGCAGAACAATTAAGATGTTTAACATTTAATTAGAAAATGAAACTTTCATGTAAACAAAAGAGTAAATGAACTGAAGAAAAAACCCTTTCAAGATTCGTCCGATGCTCTGCATAGTCGGTAAAATCAAAGAATGAAAAACTACTTCCTTAATTTGCCGATTCACTGAAATTTACCTATCATCAGCGAAAAGCGTACCTAACTGATCTGCAAAACTGATAATGAACAATCTTCAGTCCAATCAAAGGTTGATTTGGCATTGTTTTCCAAAGCGGAAGCCACAATATCAAATCGGTACACACTGCCCTACTAAACGAACGCACAGGACATTCGGTCCGGGTAACACTCACTGATGCATTTGCATGTGGAGAAGGAAGTTGGATCCAATAAATACTTGTCGTGGCTTATGCTGGAAGATGAAGCATTCGATAACTCGCTGACTGCCTAATTGTTCTGATGGTGCCTATACCGTGGGAGGCGACTGACCGAAGCAGTGAGTGGTGATGTGCGTGAAGTGAAGACAGGAATTCTGGTTGAACCTGATCTCTCGCACAGGTGGTTATAAATTACTCGAATGGGGATTCCGATGAGCAAAAGATACCTATAAAGAAATGAATGGCTATAAAATGAGAAATGGAAGAAATGGATAAAGGGAATTTTTGCTGTAATCGTGAAATGTTAAAGATGGAATGAACCTATCAATCACAAACAAGAATTTTATACTGCTTTTTTTCTCTCACTGTTTCTTTTAAATACAGAATGCTTTTTACCTAAGGCAAACTGATGAAACTCGTGACCATAGTTTTATCAATAAACTTGAATTTTAATAATATTTATCGAAAACCAACATACAACGGCATCAAATATAAATTATCCTTAATTCCTAAAGAATTAATTATTAACATTCATATACACTCCACAGATAAACTTCTTGATAATTTTTCACTGTTCTTAAAGTGTTGGTTATTAAGTGTTTAAGATTATGTCGATTAGAAATAAGAGCAGATTTTCGAAAGTAAAGAGATTGAAAAAGAGCAGATTTTCGAAAGTAAAGGATTGAAAAAGAGCAGATTTTCGAAAGTAAAGAGATTGAAAAAGACAGATTTTCGAAAGTAAAGAGATTGAAAAAGAGCAGATTTCCAAAAATAAAGAAAGGATCTTGATACGAGTTCAAAGACAAGATGATATCAGCACTTGAAACGGGACTTCACAATCCAAATTTCCATTCCACATCATCATGTAAATGATAACGTCTTCGCAACAGTGGATTAACTGTTGCGAAGACGTTATCATTTACATTACAAGTTGGTATGGATCTCAAAACCAGAGCCTTTAAATGAAGAGGTAACTTAAATTAAATTTGGGGTCTCCAAAGTAATGCATGCTCTGATAACAGTTTTCAACAGAACTAAACGAAAAGCAAACAACCTTGAATAAAAAGTACGTGGAAAGATAGCCAATAAAATGCTGAATGCATTTGAATCGGCAATTTCGGGAAAGAAACGAATCCAAAAGCTGTTTTCTCAAGGAAATATAATAAAAATTACTTCTTATGTATTACTTTTTATAATCAAATCTTTATATACGAATATTTACTCCATTGGTTTACTTAATGATTTTTCGTTCCCTTTTCATAACTAGCAATAAACGGCTAGATGAAAATACACAATATATGCGCGTTACTTGCGTTACGATTTATTGACTATCGTTACATTCCTCAAACTGCTGATTAAATTCCTGGGATTAATAAATATATCATTTTCTCATCTTGTTGACATGAAAATATGTACAGTTGGGGTCTCATTGTAATTTTTCGAACGAAAACAGGGTCTGAAAGTTTTCTGAGCTAAAACGGATCATGGTTATGAAAATTACTCTCCAAATTACATAAAACATAACATAGCACCACTCCATGTCCCTGCAACTATAACCATAAGGTTATTTAAGCAGTGTCGCGGTCATGATGTGGAAGAAAAATCACAACATCCGAAGGGGTGACCTCTCTAAAAACTTGACAATTCTCTACGCCGCTGCCTAATTAAAAACACAGCAAGTTTACAAATGTTTACCGGAGCATTAGGAAGGATTGCTATTGTGCTATACATTATAAAAATATTTTGGTAACGCAGAGTAAAATAAAACTTTGAAAAAACACAAAATTACACAGTTATACATGAAATAACTGGACAATAATAAAAACAAAATGCAATGGAAAAACTATACGAAGAGTAAAAAATACATTCAAAACAAAAATTGAAAGGAAAAAGATGAAAAACAAATTAATACAATAATAAAAATAACATAAAAATGTACACAAAAACAGAGAGATGGAGCGCGCATTGTTTTAATAAGTTCGATTTTGAAGAAGAGTTAGCTGATGGAACTCGAAGGAGAAACAAGGTTGATCTTGGCAGAAAGTCCTGAAAGAACGACTACAGCAGTTCTGAGATCATTAGGGGATGATGGGCTGAAGAGGAGGCGAAGTTGAATATTGAACTGGTGAAACGAAACCTTCCATCTCCAAAGAAAAGGACAGAGAGGGACATAGTGTTATATCAAGTAAGAAACATTGTAACAAGCATTAAACAAAAAGGAATTTCGTTGGCATTTGTCGATTCGAGGCCTGTATCGTTTATTCGCGATAGAAATATTAAAACCGAAATTTGTTATAGAATTTGATGTAATTTTTTAATGAATTGCATTAGGTGATATTTATGAAAACGGGTAATATTTCTTTACAAACACTCAAACATTCATAGCTGAATATATTAAAAATAATTATGAGATATTTAAAAGCATGGCATAACCTTGGCATAAAATAGTGATCGTCAATAAGTGCCCTCGAGAATATCATCTACTAGAAATAATATATAAGAAATAATTCTATTAAACCTGATACATATTGTGCTGAATATCCATACGCAGGATTTAAGAAATTATATCGGATAATTGATAAAAATTAAATTTAAAATTAGGAACAGATAGTTTTGTTGTTATTTATCATTGCAAAATTCTTCTGTAAACTTATATTTTAAGCCCTTGTCCAGGAAAGATAATCCACCACTCGCCACTGAATAATATCCTAAGACAGAACTCCGCCTACACCCCGGTTCCTATAACCTAAGTTACCATACCAGTTTGGGTGGGTGCAAGGCGGATTAAGCAAACAACCCCCCCCCCCACAAGGCCCACAAGGGCCCACACGCTACACCGCCCCCCGAACAACTTTATTGGTTAAACGAAAAGATACAACATAAAATATTTACAGATCTACAATGGAGTTAACAATAAAAATCTGACCGAATAATATAAACTTTAAGAAAAATGCACAAAGGTATGATGCTTAGGGAACAGATGCAAATTGCATGCACAATACTGTAAAATTTTTAAGATAAATACACAGTTCTAATAAAAATATGAAAAGTTAATTATGACGGGTTGATACATTCTCAACAAAGACTAGAAGACTCGATACAAAATGCAAGGAACTCGGTACACAATACACGATTAAAAATTCTATGATTTGCTTCAGGATGATACGTGAATAATACAAAGATGCATGAGACATAAGAACAGTTACAAAGTTATGCAATAAAAACTGTTTCCACTATTTACAGAATGATACGAGGAGGAATAATTTGAACACGGTTCCATGTTAACAATAATAAATTCTGACCTACTTTGTATACTTTACATGTGATTAAACAAATACAAAGAAAAATGTTGCTTAGGTAAGAGAATAATTGAAGTTTTATACATATACAGGGTGTCCGAACCGAATCCAAAAATAACAGCTTATACTGAGAGAATCATTGCATGACTGACGATAAATTTGATTGCTTAAGTGCATCAAATGATCAAAATTATGAACTTTTTGCTGGTACACAAGCATTTTGGTAGACTCAAGAATAAAAACCAGCAGGAGATCTGATAAGCCAAGTAGATGGGTCTCCTCTCCCGATCAGTCATCCAATAATACCACAGGTACAGAGATTTATTACCGTCTGGGCATCTGCAGAGCTACTGAAGGTGCTCACATTAAACTGACTTAATCTGCAAGAAAAATTAAGGACTCGCTCTGTTTAACGCGACTGAAATTTATTACTTTTCATGTGTTGTTCTTTCAGAATAAACTATTAGTTTTGGATACTTTTAGTATGCATTAACTTCCCACTACGCTTTGGGAACAAAATATGGTAGTCATCAGACTTGAACCTTGTTAAATTTAAGAGCATTCTCTTATAAATATTACAAATCAATCTATATACAGTGGAATCTCCCTATAACGAAATCGCTTGATTCCAGTTGAAAAATTCGCTACAGAGAAAATTTCGTTGTACGGAGATTAGAGATTTTTTTAGTTATTTAAGTAAATGTAACAAACCTTCTAGTATGTGCGATAAGTTCAAAAATATTTATTTATAACTTTCAATTAAAAATGAAGTAATATTTATTATAAATTTGTTAAAATTATACTAATTTTTATTGTATAAACAAAATGCTCAAAAGTGAAGACAATTCACCAATTTAGAGAATAATATGTACTAGTACGGATAAACATAAAATGCTTATTGTCACATCCATTTGCTGTTTCAACCCCGATTCTTGGAATCTTGACCCGTAGAAATGTTGCTCCTCTGTAGAAACCCAGGTCCCCACAACTGCATTACCCGTCACATAGCATTCTATTGTTATGTGTTATCGCTGAAATGAACAATGTGAGTGGTTCCAGAAACAGGCACATGTGAGCGATTTTTTTTTGCACAGAAATTAGCAACTTTCTTCAAAAATGACAAAAATCGAAAAGATAAAGGTCTGAAAAAATTCGTTATAGGGAGACAACCACTTCGTTATATGGAGAATATTTGGAATGTTATTTAACATTCCGATTAAAAATTTCGTTATAGGGAGAAATTCGCTGTAGGGAGACTTCGTTGTAGGGAGACTCTACTGTAGTCCCCTGTTAAATCCTCCTTGACTCAGCAGATCGTGAGGTCCATTTTCTTTGCTCGCTGATTAAAATTTCTCACCACCGTCCGAAAAACAATTGACCTTCAAATGGCGTCTGCAATCCTGAAGCGAGAAAACGCGAACGAAATAACAACAGACGAGTCAAATCAAAAAGTCCGACGGCGTCTATTTATGGAAACGGGAATCAAATCGAGCGTGCAAATGATGCGGTCGATTGTTTCGCTGATAAAACGGTTATGGATTGCAGCCGAACGCCATTTTTCTTCTTTCTGCCTTTATCTCTATCCTTTCAAAAACATTGCAGAAGAAAAGAAAAGAGCTTTCAAGTCTTTTCGTTTTGTCTGCAGCTTTCCCGTTGTTCTCTTGTTGATTTTTCAAACTATCAGAAGTGCCAGCCGCGCAAAAAGTGGTTCCTTTGGTTCCTGTTCTGAAGCATTGTTTCGCATGATCAGGCACTGTCAGCTTATCTGTGATCGAGAACAGTTATGACATCGTTGTACAAATATTTTGTTGTAATATATATAATTTATCTTCAGTATACAAATATTACATTTTTATATTTCTGTTTATGAAAATTGTATGTGACTTTACTCGTGAAAATATTTATTACTTTCGGCAGTTTCACTAGATTGTTTGACGCAACATGGCCAAATAATGACCTTTCGCCATAAATCCCGAACAAACCAAACTACGAACATATTTTTGTCACCTAATTATTTAATAAAGTCTTTCTAGCAACTTTTTGAATTGTTTTGCAAGACTTTACAAAATTATAAAAAAGTACTTTTGCTTTATCCTTTTTGGTCCTCGAATAAGTAGACTGATAAAAAGAAATACTATTGAGAGGAAGTGATTAAATAAGTTGTAATCAAATTTAGAGGTTTCACGGTTATAAAAAAAAAATTAATCATTTTATATTCCAACAGCTATTGATATTTAACCATAAGTGCTTTTTGAATGACGTGATAATAGTATATTGGCCTTGGTGTCAGAGGATCTTGGATTTAAATCTCGATTTTACTGGAAACTATGTATTACTAGGCACCAGGCGTTTGTTGCAATTGATCTTGAATCTATAATCGTGCCATCATATGTTATATAAACGAAGTATGTCGAGTTTTTCGCGTCATCTAAACACGGTCAAGAATCACGAAACCTGTTTTTAGTAACAGGTACACAGGTTGATTATAAAATGTCTGACAGAAAATGTAAAAGACAAGCAGAGGGGATCGAAATAAACAAATTTGGTTATGGCATGTGTAAAAAGAGATGGCGCATGGTCAAAAGAGCAACAGATGTTTTGGTTCATTTATTTGAAAATGGGTAAAGATATTTCTCTATTTCTGCATCTAGACCCCTGCTTTAAGAAGATATTGTCAGTTGCGGTCTAACTATAGACGAAATGTTACAGATCTCTAACGATTGATTTAAAGTCAACCTCATGCATATACTTTGAAGCCAAAAAAAATTGAAAATAAACAAGTTCTAATTATCGGCATCGTAATCTAGTTTCTCAAAATAGGTCTAAAAATGTGAAAACTTGAGAATTCCAGGTAGAAAATCGTGACTAGTTGACAAATGCAGGAGGTAAAAAAATGCAGATTGCCTTTTATTCTTTTAAATAAGAAGTTATCTTCACGTTTTTACTTTCTCGTATACGAAGTGTACAAAGAGAAAGTATTGTAATCGTCAAAAAATTCGAACTCGAGATTTTGACGAATCTCCACGTTTAGACCTCTGAGTCCGAAAAAAACACAATTTGGAATTATGTCTGTCTGTGTGTCTGTCTGTGAACACGATAACTCGAAAACTATTAGAGCTACGGGGATGAAATTTGGTAAGTGGTCTTTAAACGTAATTTGTAGGTTTCTATCAAATTTTGGACAAAATCCGTCAACGGAAAGTCTGTCTGTTTATATGTCCGTGGTCATGCGAACACTATAACTCAAAAACTTGAATAGCTAGATGGATAAAATTTCGTACACAGTTTTATCGTCATGAGTGTAGATCCGTATAAAATTGTGGGCCAAATCCGTCAACGGGTTGACTGTCTGTCCGTCTGTATAATCGCATACTTGTTAAGCCTTCGTTTCAAAACCATCTCCACGCGCATGCCTACTTAGCTATCTCTGATACCAAGCGGGAGGATTACGTCACTTGTCCTTGAGATGCAGTTTGTGATAGATATGTTTTATCTCCTGTTTTGTTTTCGCTCGCTCGTATAATAGCGGATCTTCCTGGAGTGTGATGGAAAATAAATATTGCTAAGTTTTAATACCTAGGCATCTCTTTTAATATGATTCTTCACTTAAATATTTTACAATCACTATAATCTGCAATGAAAAACCTTCTGATATTCGTTGCATTCTGGATTACAGTAGGTTCCATTTTTTTTATCCACGCAAGGGGAGGGGAAATGACAAATTTTTGAGCAGTATACGAGAAAGTTTAGGGGAGGCCACTCCCACTGGTTTCATATGAGCAACATTGGTCTGACTTAGAAATTATTTTCAATATTTATCAAATTAAATAAAAATAAGTGCGACAAAAAATTGTTTTTTATTCCCTTTTACTTTTCTCTAGTGATCTTCTAATGTCATTAAAACCTCAATTACCGTTCCACTAAATATTCCAGCAATCAAAACTGTCAATTAACTGATCTCTTGTGTGATATCTCGGAGCAGATATTTCAGTAGAAACCATGCTGACGAAAGTGCATTGAAATGATCAATGGCTTTTGAAGCTTTTTTGTTTCTAGGCAGTTCAGTCGCGTTTGACAGGAGTTTTCAAAACATATCATGCTGTCACGTATCGAGGCAAACGATGGCTTCACCCATTCCAGAATCTTTGCACATGTTCGCAATGACCCAGTTTCAAAGAACGACATTTTTGGGTGAAAAAGCGGAGTGCGAAGAATAAGTATCGGCGAGCCAGTTTTGGTTTTCTTGATATTCGTCGGCCTCGCCTTAATCCAGCTCTCTGGGGCACAGCGAAGGTCTCATCAGAGCATGGGTGTTGCATTCAAATGTTGTGCATTGATTGGATTCTGCTGCGATCATTGAATTGAATGTTTTTCAGAGAGCTTGTCGAGAGAAATCAAACACGCTTATTTCTTCTCGATAAAGATGTTTTCGATCCTCCTTAATACTGTTGATCTTGCCATCTTTTTATTTACCTTCGTTTGAATAATTAGTGCATAGAGTAAAACATGAAACAAAACTGGGTTGAAATCTATAAGTTGGAACACAGCGTAGTTAAAACCGCGCCAAGTCGCCAAGCTAAAGATAAACAAACGTGCACCGGTCGCAGTTAAAGGTTAATCGTTTCATGTTGACTCGTTTTGAACCCAATGAGTTTGTGGTTTGTCGTTGCACTATCTCAGGATTTCATCTTTTTGAACCCATTGCGTTCCTGGTTTGTCGTTGCAACATCTCCCGTTTTAAATGTAGAATTTCAACAGAACTGCTAGCTTTCCTAGCTCATTAAATGTACGGAATCTGTTAATTTTAATTATTCTAATGAAGCAGGAAATATAGCGCTCGCGATGCCTGCGGCATCTGAAGTGGGCACCGGGCAAATTTTTTTAACCTAAAAAAACATCAGCGGCTTCGCTTTCAGCAAAGTGGGATCCTAGTAGCTTCGCTAGCTTAGTGAATGTACGGAATCAGCTTCTTTTAATTACTCTAATGGAGCAGCAGAACATTTGCCCTTAGTAGCGTTCAAAACAAGTACAACTTCAAAAATTCCATGCAAACGATTTTTATTACAAGGCAAAGAAAAACTCTCAATTATGTGATCGGAAAAATATATAATCACTAAATAAACCCAAGTTCTATTTGCCATTTATTTACTAATTGAAATACATTTTATTATTTAATTAAATATTTAATAAATATTTTAAGTTATTTAAAAATCCGCGTAGTATGTAAACAACTCAAATCACGCAAAACGCTTGCCATGACGTAAGCAATCTATCCGATGGGTTGCCAATGGAACTAATCCGCTCGATTCCTCAGGTAACCATATTGGCGATGAAATCGGCGTGTTCCAACTTGTAGATACTAACCTAAAACCGGTTTGCTATAAATGTTTGTCCAAAATTTTTTCAAAAAATATTACTTACTATCATTTTTTGGTTGAATTTCAAAATAGAACCGCCATCGAAGAACAGACCTTAAAACTCCACATAAACTTTGGTTTTAATTTCCAAATCTTTTCAAAGAAATGTGAGCATAAAATAAAAATGAGAACGAGTAAGCGATTAAATTCCTATAATTTTTCATGATCCGAAAAAAAAATTCTACCTAAATGCTTAATTTATTCATCAAAAATATTTTACGCATTTATTCGAAGTAGTTACGTTAATTTCAAAGATTTATTTCATTTATGCTTGAAGTTTCACTATATAATGCGAATATGATTGGAGAAACTTTATATTTCAAAAATAAGCAACAAAGAAATTGATTATTTCATTATAAAAAGTTTTCATGTTCGTTTGATCATAAATACTTATGAAAGCGTACGCGGAATAATGTATTTTTATGCTACTTAAAGAAGCGGAATGGAAAAAAGATCGAATTAAAAGAGATCTAGTTAGTGAATTTGCGATTCCATCATGTGATGCAGATTAGTTACAAAGAGGCAAAAACTTGAAAGACACGATTTTAATGAAAACCCTTTTGGTCACGCACGATTTGTGTTAGTCAACTGCGTAGTTTCTGAGATAGGAAAGTTCCAAAAGTCAGTTGATTCTTATAAGTGTGTTTAAACAACTAATCCATTAATTACATATTTGTTATCTAGCAGCAATTCGATACTGGTGCAAGTCGTTCTTATGGGCAATTTTAGCTTATCATGAAAAAAGCTTTGAAGTTCGATGTTTTCTTGATAAAAGTTTATTCATTTTCTTAAAAATTAATTTTTAAAAATGTTAATATCAATATACAGATTTGAATATTATGAAAGTAACTGAATGTGAAAATCCTGATTGTAAGCTATCGATCTAAAGTTATCATTTTCATGTTTCGTGATAAAAACCAGTGGGAGTGGTCTCCCCTAAACTTTCTCGTATACTCCTAACACATGTAGAGAAAACTAGAATAATAAAAGACGTCAAATAAACTTCCGTCGCAAGTAAACCAAAGTTGGAACCACGCGTGGTTTGAAGGATCAAAACAAATTCAAATCCTCTGCGCATTCTTTTGCACAACAGGACCTGGCGGGACTCCCTAAATGTTTGCTTCCTTACAAAATCGCGCCAAAATTGGTTTTTGGCAAACTGCCAAGTTTTCGGAGCGTCCCTTCTTCTTTGCACAGGCACTGCCACCAGTAGGCATGCGCAGGGAGTTAGTTTCAAAACTGAACAAGTATGCGATTATACAGACCGACAGACAGTCAACCCTTTGACGGATTTGGCCCAAAATTGTATACGGACCTACATTCATGACGATGAAACTGTGTACCAAATATTATCCATCTAGCTATTCAAGTTTTTGAGTTATAGTGTTCACATGACCGCGGACGTACAGACAGACTTCCCGTTGACAGATTTTGTCCAAAATTTGATAGAAACCTACAAATTATGTGTAAAGATCACATACCAAATTTCATCCCTTTATCTCTAATAGTTTTCGAGTTATCGTGTTCACAGACACACACACAGACAGACATGATTCCAAAATTGTGTTTTTCGGACTCAGGGAGGTCTAAAACATGGAGATTCGTCAAAATCTCGAGTTTGAATTTTTTGACGATTACAATACTTTCTCTTTGTATATTTCGTATACGAGAAAGTAAAAATATATCATTTGGTTAAATATAACTGTTAACGCATTTTAATTGTGGACTTCCAAAGATGTTATTTTATATCCAGTGTTCTTAATTAAAGTATTACAAATACCGCAGTAAGTGTATTACTGAAGAATCACTTTGTTATTTCAAAGGTTATATATATTTAAAATATCAAAGATTTATAACTCGCATGGGTTGCTGAGCAGATTTTTCTTTAACTGAATATTTGTGCTCTGGAAATATGAGATATCAAACATTTCTCATTTTGTGTACGACTTTCTTTGAATAAGGAGCCATTGAGATTTATGCTCGGCCATGAATTCTGAAGTCAGCTAGAACCTCAGATTTTTTTTCAATTTGATACAAATACCTCCATCTCCGAACCCATTCTGAAAGGTAAAACATTGATCTAAAACAATAACGTTTTATAATACATTTTTTGTTATAATATCTTTGAAAATAAAAGGGAGTGGGTGGTGTGTGTAATTTAAAAGGAAAATAATTACACCAGTATCTATATTAGAATTGCCCTGTCATGGAAATAACGCTCATGAGTGTGGGACTACGTGCTACCAGACGTAGTGTTATTGACACTCGCAGCTAACGCTTTCTTTGTTAGAGTGGCTTTGGGGAACATGGGAGGGGTTTCTTTTTCTTAGAATTCGGAGAGCGGAGAAGTGAATTTCCCTTATCTTTGAAAGAGAAAGTATTTTGAGGTTACACTCTCTATTCCAATAGTGCATCCGATATTTTCTTCCTTTTACGTACTTAATTTTTGGATTGAATATTTAAGAGGAGAGTTGTTATCTTAAATGTTATCAATATTTAGTGATTAGCTTTGATTTGAGTGTTGGTAAACAATATGGATAGAGAAGATCACGCTGCAAGGGAACGAAGGTTAGCAAGAGAGAGTGTTTTGCACGATGGAGGGCGAGACAACACCAAGAGACATTAAACAGGATGCAGGATATTGAATACCATCGTAGAAGAAGAGAAAGAAAAACTCAAGAAGAAAGGCAAAAACGCCTTGTATTTTTGTCAGAATACCGTCATTTCATGTCAGTTGATTCATCAGTTCTGTTTTTCATGCTTTATTTCTTAAGTACTCTAGCAATCTACGTGAGATTTTCTTCAACAACTTTCGTTAGTAAATCTGTGACAATCAAATCTGAGATATTGTTGGCAAGCTAAAAACCCGTCTTATACGGGCACAAATCTTCTAGTATTATTTTAATTCTCTAAGTAGAATGTGAGTGGACTTAATATCAATAAATAAAAACAGTTTTTCTAAGCTACGGTTATAACAAATTGACGAGTTGGTCCAAGTTGCGAAGACAGAAGCAAGGTCAATTCCAAAGGTCATGTCGGAAAAGTCTAGAGATTACCTCGGCAGTACTTTTGTGTTCTCAGGAAGTGCGATCAGGATCTTTACACAAGGTGTCTCAAAAGACTGTGCGCAAACTTTATACGTTAATTTTTCAGGACATGATAATTTTGTTTTCGTAGGAAATTACAGTAGAGTCTCCCTACAACGAAGTCTTCCTACAGCGAATTTCTCCCTATAACGAAATTTTTAATCGGAATGTTAAATAACATTCAAAATATTCTCCATATAACGAAGTGGTTGTCTCCCTATAACGAATTTTTTCAGACCTTTATCTTTTCGATTTTTGAAGAAAGTTGCTAATTTCTGTTCAAACAAATCGCTCACACGTGCCTGTTACTGGAACCACTCGCATTGCTCATTCCAGGGATAACACATAACAATAGAATGCTATGTGGAGGGTAATGAAGTTGTGGGGACCTGGGTTTCTACAGAGGGAGCAACATTTCTACGGGTCAAGATTCCAAGAATCGGGGTGGAGTGGGGATGAAAACAGCAAATGGATGTGACAATGCGCATTTTATGTTTATCCGTACTAGTACATATTATTCTCTAAATTGGTGAATTGTCTTCACTTTTGAGCATTTTATTTATACAATAAAAGTTAGTATAATTTTAACAAATTTATAATAAATATTACTTTATTTTTAATTGAAAGTCATAATTAAATATTTTTGAACTTATCGCACATACTAAAAGGTTTGTAACATTTACTTAAATTACTGCAAAAATCTCTAATCTCCGTATAACGAAATTTTCTCTATAGCGAATCTTTCAACTGGAACCAAGCGATTTCGTTATAGGGAGATTCCACTGTATGTCCGAAATTACAGTTTCACAGTGATAGGCAAAGTGAGTACTATATAAGGATTGGAAGTGAATATCGATATTAAATAAGACTTTAAATCGCAAGAAGGCATATCAGGGAAAAGTACAGGCTTCCCAAAAATTTTGGAAAGTCCCTTAAATTTTGGACCCCTTCGAATTAGAATGGAGTGTCAAAGACACCTGCCGCCAATTTAAAGATCCTTTTGATGATGTTGGAAATCCCCTTAATTTTGGACCCCTTCGA
>BGPR01005291.1:32224-46865 GCA_013235015.1 Araneus ventricosus
ATCCTTTTGATGATGTTGGAAATCCCCTTAATTTTGGACCCCTTCGAATTAGAATGGAGTGTCAAGGACACCTGCCGCCAATTTAAACATCCTCTTGATGAAGTTGGCATCACATGCTGTGGCTGTCTATAACCAGGGACTTCGTGTATTCTTACAGGAAGAAATCCAGAAGGATGATGTCTAGCAGGTGTCACTTTGGGAAGTATTCTTGAAACAGGAAATAGAGGCTTGTTCATTTTCATTTACGGTGGCATGCACGTGATGCATGTCACCGTAACATTGCAACGTACCTGCCCTATAACATTGCAACCTTCCCCTTCAACGTTCTTCGTTTGAAATGATTCTCTATCATTGTTGGAGAGTATGATAAAGAATCATCTCAAACGATGCGATCATTTGCGTATAATGCCCTCTAGATGTTAATGGCCGCATTTCCTGGATGCAATGTGAAAATTGTTCCAATTAAAAGTTTGTTCCTAACTCGGTGGAAGAAAATTCCTTTATTAAATTCGTTCGTCATAGTGTGACAGGCCAACATGTAAAGTTTGCAAATGCCACCCTTTGTACTTTTGAGACACTCTGTATAGAATTGTCTCGATTCGTTTTTTATTTATTTTTTCGTCTCAATCAATGCTCATTCAAAATGATCGTGTGAACATGCAAGCGAATTAAGTCCTTCATTCGTTTAAGGACTCTGAAACCACTTACCAAAAAGAATACAGAATGATTACTCGATACACATACAGCTTAAGAAATAAAACTGACTGAAGATATTTATCTTTAAACGTCGTTATGGATTTCAAGATTTTGTTGACAGCAACTTCCTTCGGGATACGTTGAACTCATCAGAGTTTTAATTACCATGCAACAGAGACAACTGGGTGCATGTCAGATATTCCGAATGCGATTAAGATCGGAAAACTCGTGTAAACTAGTCAGGAATTTTCTTTACTTTAGATTCGTGCACAGATATTTCGTAATATGAGAAGGAATGCGAAGATTTGTTTTCGTGCAACCTTGCTTGAACCATTTTTATCGCCTAAATGAGAAAAAAAATATTTCTGGAATGCCCTTATTTCTTTTTATTGAATTATGCCTCTAAAGATTAATAATGTCAGAAGGTGCACACTTTTAATGCAGCAATCAAAATTAAATTTAACCATGGGACTTGTTTTTGCGGAGGGTAACCAAATAAAACACGTTAGCAATCTGCTAAAGCATTATGTATGTGCAGGGAAATATTGAGAACATGAGTGACACTGGTGTATAAAACTATGTGCGTTAAAATACGTTTTATCAAGATCGATCATTTTTATATACGTAATATATAAAAAAAAGCCATGGCTTAAAAAGTTTGCTTTTTCCGAAGCTGCGGATTCGATTATCATACCATGTTTCTTGCTTTCTAGTTTTTAAAAAATATATTCTGTAGATACCAAATAAAAGGAAATCGAATTATTCCTTTTTGAAGATTCTTCATTCCTTCGTCCCTTTTGAAGATTCTTCATTCCTTCGTCCCGTTTGAAGATTCTCTCGAATACAGGATTTTCCTTGAGTTTCATTAGAAAATGTGTGTTTTGATTCTTGTTAAAACATTTTTTTGGAAGGACACCAACGACAATTAACGGAATGTTTGTTAACAATAACATAATTATATATTGAGAGGCTAAGTACTATTGCAAAAATAAAAAAAATTGCATAGTTTGTCTTAATTGCTGCCAAGATATAAAAAAAATTACTAAGATTATAGGAATTTCTTCTAAGAAACTGGTAGGAAAATACAACATCTTTGTGTTGGTATGACTTAAAAATGCTTCTATTTTTGGACATCTGATTACACCACTACTGTTTCCAATATATTTAATTAGGTATCAGTTTGCTATTTTGGGCAAAAAAGGATCTATCATTAGAAATGGCATTCTGGTTTTCCTAAATGAATAATTAAAAGTTGTAAGAGAAATCTGAAAAATGCCAACTGGTTTCTTTTGGCAACAAATCGTGATTCCTGATTCAAAATCACGAAATTAAAAGATGGAGAACTGACATCACAATTCTCTTTAAATTACCATGAAGGAGAAACAAATCTAAGTTACAAAATGCCGATGCAATAATTTCTCAATTACGGCAACCGCATCGAATAACTCATTCCAAGATGTTCGTATGGTAAATGACAGCTATGAGCCTCTTTATATTGGGATAGACCAGGGATGGGGACCTCAAGGCCGCATGTGGCCTTCTTGAATTTCTTATGCGGCCTTACTAGTTATTTACAATTTACAATGAAATAATACATAGTCCAGTCACATTAATGTGACCACCTGTCAAAAGCCAGAATAACCACCTTTGGCAGAGCGGACCGCTGCGAGACGTGCAGGAAGAGAGTCAATTAGGTTTCTGAAGGCGTTCACTAGGATGTTGAGCCATGCCGACTCCAGTGCCGTGGCCAGCTGCGCTAGATTACGCGGTTGAGGATCCATGGCGCGAACAACCCGATCGAGGTGGTCCCACAGATTCTCGATTGGGTTCAAATCCGGTGAGTTTGCTGGCCAGAGGAGTACGGTAAACTCATCCTGGTGCTCTTCGAACCACGCACATACACTGCGAGCTGTATGACGCCTCGCATTGTCCTGCTGGTAGATGCCATCATTCTAAGGAAAAATAATTCGCATGTAGGGGTGTACATGGTCCGCAAGGACAGATGCGTACTTGTACTCTCTTGGTAGCCCCTTGGTTCATCTAGGCGGTCAGTTGCACGTCTATTCGCCCGAATGCATCTCCGTAGCCTTCGTTTGCCTCAGTCATCTATAGCCCGTGATGCACCACATGTGCCACGCCGCTGATTTTGGATAGTGCCATATTGCCATGCACGGTATACTTTTACCACGGCGGCACGCGAACAGTTCACAAAATTAGCCGTTTTCGAAATGCTTCCACCCTTGGCCCGAAAGCCAATAATCATGCCTTTTTGGACGTCGGATAAATCGCTACGTTTCTGCATTACGCCAACGATTGAAATGCTTTCCCATGCCCTAGGACATCCTTTATATACACTCCACTGCACTGTGCTGCCACCTGCCTTCTGTGATTGGTTATTTCACGTTGATGTCGAAAGTAGGTGGTGGTCACATTAATGTGACTGGACTGTGTATAATCTGTCTGTAATCTGTACTTATAAAAGTCAATGTTTGTGTGCGTGTGTGTCTGCGATGTCCAGACGAATCTATCGCACTTACAGCCATGAAATTTGGCACACAGGTAGTCGTAATGGTGACTGAATGCACCTCGAAGCCGGAATTTTAAAATTTAATCTAGAAACTTTTTTATTTAATATTTTGTGTTGATTTGGATGATTTTTCGCACTCATTTCTCAATAGCATGGCTTCAAATAATTATACGAAAACACCAGTTACACCATCGGAAAGAACAAATGATTTCCGTTTTAATGAAGTTTGCCACGTCTAACGTAATTTACTGAATTTTGAGAAATTTTTAAATAGACACTTTTATGGTAATTTTTAATAAAGATTTCTTCAAATTATCGCATCTGACGTCCTAACATCTCTATAATTTTCATTTTTTTTTCAGCTTATAACTGGATCGTTTCTGTCGGATTTAAAATAAGAACGGTTAAAGTAACTTTTTTCGTTTTTTTTTTTTTAATTAATTTTTCCCTGATCAATTCAAACAGTTTTTTTGCTAGCGAGATTTAACAGACGAGTTTCTCCGGACGAGTGGCCTACCTCGCGGCAGGTGATGTCATGTGCTTTCATTCCCAGCATGCATTTCTACGATCCGAAGTGTATTTTTTGTTTTCAAAAGTCCTGACTCCACGGGCAACGCCATGCGCGTACTGCTAGTATAATAATAATTACAGAACAAAAACCCTTAACATTCTGCTGGTGCGGCCTTTTGCCCAACTGCTGAAATTTAATGAGGCCTTTTAACGCAGAAAGGTTGCCCACCCCGAGATAGATAAACTGATCTCGATCATACGGTTTTCCAACTGTCTCTATAATAGTACTTACACAAATGGAGCTTATGCAAAATAATATATCCCAGATTAATCGGAACAATCCTGGATTTGTCCCGAGTTTGAATGAAATTTCCCAGATTTTCGCATTTTTTGAACGTTATCAGCAAATGCGTATTTAGAAAAACGAGCGGGAGTGTTCTCCCCTAAACTTTCTCGTATACTTCCCCCAAAAGGTGCCGTTTCTCCTTCCCCCGCCTGGTTAATAAAATTCGAACCTTCTGTTATCCAGAATCCAATGACTATCAGAAGGTTTTTCATTATAGTGATTGAAAAATATCGAAGTAAAGAATTCAAAGAGATGCGTACCGATTAAAACGCATCTATCGCGCACTGCTAGGTTTCACTCTTGCCGTCTCAAGGACAAACTGACGTAATTCGCTCCTTTCGGGAGCACAGACGATTGCTTCCGTGCGCATGCGCGTGGAGAGAGCGGATTGGTTTCAATGGTAAATTATACAAGCCGACAGACAGTCAACCCTTTGACGGATTTGGCCCAACATTTCATACGGACCTACATTCATGACGATAAAACTGTGTACCAAATTTTATCCATCTAGCTATTCAAGTTTTTGAGTTATAGTGTTCACATGACTTCGGACATACAGACAGACAGACTTCCCGTTGGCGGATTTTGTCCAAAATTTGTTAGAAACCTACAAATTATGTTTAAAGACCACATACCAAATTTCATCCCTGTATCTCTGATGGTTTTCGAGTTATCGTGTTCACAGACACACAGACATACAGACACACAGACAGACATAATTCCAAAATTGCGTTTTTCGGACTCAGGGAGGTCTAAAACGTGGAGAGTCGTCAAAATCTCGAGTTCGAATTTTTTGACGATTACAATACTTTCTCTTTGTATACTTCGTATACGAGAATGTAAAAATAATTGCATTTGATTGTTTTAAAAATTAGCTTCTGAAAGATTCTGTCTCCCACCGATTACTGACACCTGAATATACCAATTGCAAATGAAACAACTTGAAGGAGAAACAGTAAAAATAATTTCAAAATATGTACTTATCCTTCTTCACTTTTTCGGAAATATTTTAATAATTGATTAATTAATTCTTACTGATTTTTTTTATCTTATTTATTCAGTTTATTGTATTTTTGTATTTTTTCTAACCTTTCCCCTCAGCTACGTCCTGGGTTGGTGCACAGGTTCTACAAAGTTATGTACTGACCTACCGCTATGAGAAAAACCTTGAGCAGGTTGCCTCAAATAGGGGAGTCGAAGAAAGGAGGCATGCGGATATAAAATCAACCGCAACATTTGGCAAAGTAAGCGCACTTCCGTTAGGCGTGGAATTCGTTTTCGAACGAAGTACAAAGAGAAACGAGACCTCCGCCGGTTCTATCTACTCCAATCTAAATAACGCCCTTCCCTTCACCCCGAAAATGCAGTGGAATATCCCGTTTCCATAACGACAGCCACCCTCATGTCTGGTGTCTGGGGTTTTTTTTCTCGTGGCGGTAAGTCAGTATTGACATTCAGAAAATTTGTTCATTCTAGGCTAGTGTGTTTCATCGATGTCCAGTACCGAGGAATTTTTCTTGAAATTTTCAAAATAACTCATTTTTACTTTCTCGTATACAAAGAGAAAGTATTGTAATCGTCAAAAAATTCGAACTCGAGCTTTTGACGAATCTCCACGTTTTACACCTCCCTGGGTCCGAAAAACACAATTTTGGAATTATGTCTGTCTGTGTGTCTGTGCACACGATAACTCGTAAACTATTAGAGCTACGGGGATCAAATTTGGTATGTGGTCTTTAAGCATACTTTGTAGGTTTCTTTCAAATTTTGGACAAAATCCGTCAACGGGAAATCTGTCTATCTGTATGTACGAAGTCATGTGAACATTATAACTTAAACACTTGAATAGCTAGATGGATAAAATTTGGTAAACAGTTTCATCGCCATGAATGTAGGCCCGTGTAAACTTTTGGGCCAAATCTGTCAAAGGGTTGACTGTCTGTCGCATACTTGTCTGTATAATCGCATACTTGTATCTCATAAGCCCTTTGGCTTAGATAAATAAAACTTGATATCACGAATGCTAACATTAATTATAGATCTGTGCCCAATTTTCATCTCAGTCGGTTAAAAAACAGGTGTTCAAATTGCATATTTAGTTCAAAATGCACATTATGACTGTGTGTTGGCGAGCGTTTCGCTTATTTTACTCAAGTTAGTTTGGTTGGCGTTTGACCTTGGACCTCTACTAAGGAAACTGTATCGAGCCGCGAAACGAAACTTCATTCTGACATTCTCTTACCTGTGATTAACCAGGGGTATGGTGAAAACTTGTGTGATATCTATAGTATGATTTCGTACTCAAAAATGTTAAATAAAGTTGTGGTACCTCAGCGCGCGTAACAATTGCGAATAAATGCAAATTTTTTTTTGCAAAATATTAAGTTTTTGGGAATTCATAAATTTTATACGTTTCATTGTAAATCACCATTCATAATTTTTTTTTCTCAAAATAACCAGGCCTTCGGTAAATACCCCAAAAATATTTACCTATCAACTGGGTGTTTACCCACCCCACATTACTGGTCGTATGCGCGAAAGTTTCGGGGAGAATACTCCCGCTGGTTGGTAAAGAATTTGATCAAATATCGAATTTTCATCCAGTAACTCAAACTTTGTGATTCTGTCATCATCCTGTTCGGACTTTCCTAACTCAGCATCGACCGTGGCCTTCATCCACAGTTAGTCTTCTTTCTGTCATCGACATCACGCTTCACGAAGACAAGCGAAACAAAACAGGATTTCGCCATCTACTCTTCTTAGCCGGCGGAAAAAGGAGAAATCTCTCTTCTTCCACCCGTTCGAGAGAGACGCCTCAGGGTCGGTTCGTTGAACCCGTTCTCTAGAGTTCTTTTGCATCCATCGGGTGAAGAATAAAAGAGCTGCCGATACTTCACGTAACGAAAACTTATTCCGGGATTTCGGTTTCTTTTGTTCCTTTTTACGAGGGTAGTCGCGGCATTTTAATGAATCAATTTGGTGGCATTTTGAAATTGTGATGGAAGACCTGTGCGGTGCATCTGTTGTTTTTCGAGCGAATATTTTGCGTTTATCTGATTTTATAAAAACCATTTGGGGCACTTTAAGATAAAAATCGGCATTTTGGATGTAAATGGAATCTGTTCAGATGATGCAGTGAGGTGAATTCCCTATCCATCACTAGGACATTCGCCAAAGCTGAATAAGTGAGTTGAACTCTCTACAGAAAAAAGTATTTCAACTCCTGGAAATTAGTTGACAGCTCGACAGGACTATAATATGCATTTAACCTCCATGGGTATATTTGACGACTAATTCTCGTTATGAACTTGTTTTTTCAATTCCTACTATTAGTTCACACTCTCCCTATATATATCTTGTTCAAATTTTGCAATCGATTTTAAACTAACTTCCCGATGAGCTGGAGACTAGAAACTTGAAACATAGCTCAGAACTAGATGACAATGCAATATTAATTCGCTTTCTTGTCTGTCTGTCTGTCCGTTTGTCTGTCATTTCACATTTTGCATGACGCATGCGCAGCACGTTTTTCATTTATCTCGAAAACTATTAACCATAGAGACTTGGTTCTTGGGTATATGGATGGCCCATGGGATCATCGAAGCACCCCCATATTTTAGCCATATCTTTGCGTATGCGCAGTACGTTTTTCATTATATCTCGAAAACTATTAAACTATTAATTATTAAAGTAGGAATTGATTTTAATTTTTTTATATATATTACTTGTTTTAGTGCAAGATAGCTTGTCTAACTCTTCATTTGAATTCAACAATCGAATTGTTGTTCATTTCCGAGTAGTTGGTATCAATTGAAACAGAAGAAACAACTCTTAAATTTTGGTGAACCTTGTTTCTAGTATATTGCCTCATAACGTCAGTAATTTATAAAAGTGATAATGAATCTGGCTTTAGTCAGCCTGATGTTTTTTTGGACCACCTACAATTGACGATTACAGTGAATGACAAAGTGAAGATGATGCAGGCAAGAGCTAACTAGAAAATCATAATGGTAATGAAATACACAGATTTCAAAGATTCCCATGATGCTTATCGGACATTGATAGTGAATCTTCTCATGAACCATTATCAGAGGAGCGGATTTGGGAAGTAAAAGAAAATCTACTTGGTTTTAAAGTACCTGAAATAAATCTTATGTGGTTCCTTTGGCTAAGTGCTAATCCTAAGGTTTTAGATGTTTCGAAAGTTTGAATGAATGTTTTTAGACTAGTATAGCAGACGATAAAAATAGGTATGTCAAACAATTAACAGAAAAAATGTTTGTAAAAAAAATAATAATGAAATATGATTTCCTGTACGTCCTGATAAAATTAAAGCATAGCGTTATGCTTCTTTACGTCTCAAATGGAGAAACGTAAACTGCATTATTTATAAGTCAGAAAGACATATAAGAACTCTTACAATTTTTGCAAAAAGTATGCCAAGCAATAGAATTTTCGCACATTTCGTAGAAACTGATAAAAGAAATAAAGATAATAAAATAAAGAATATTAGAAACATAGTAAATTACCTAAAAATAAGAATTTTGTTTTCTTTATATTCCAGATGGTAAAGTATCTCTCGATGAATAGCCAATGAAATACAAATTTTGATTGTATTATTTTCAATCTATTGCCTGCAAACGAGTGCATTTTGAAATAAAATTTTATGAGCTAAGTGAATATTCTTCAGGTTAGTGTACTCGCTTCTGAAACTTTGTTGGTATCTGCGGAAACAAATTCATTCTTACCAAAAAAGTACTCCTTTTACATGCTGTTCCATGCACCATAAAATTTAATGTTCGTTATGCAATTCTTTTTTCAAATATATCGATAACAAAGGTTGAAGACTATCTCAAAGTGAAATGGCCCCGTTGAAAGGAATGCCACGACACGATAAAACCATGACGGTCATTCAGCGATGAACACTTGCGAAGGTTTAACCCTCTGACTACTAGGAGTTCTCAAAATCTGAGTATGGTTGTAAACGGAAGTTTACTTACTAATTGACCTGTGGAATGGATTCGTCCGTCCCGTTCCCTCTTTTCTCCTCACTACGGGTAGTAGGAGATATGAATGGATCGCCTTTCACCTCTTATCTCTCCCCTAAGGGTCCCTTTAACGACCACTCGTCCAACTGCCTTCTCACCCTTTCGGAACAGCAACCGGCCGAAATCCGCCCCACTAGTATAGAAGTTGCATGGCCGGTTACGGCCGGCTTAGGAGTCAAAGTGTTGATAATTCATTCGCCGACATTAAACTTGTTGATGAAGCACCTGGCAAAGGACTTGACCTCATGAACAGGCGCCAACCATGGCGGTAAGGTGTACCCTGAATCTATGGTTATCTCACTCCCTCGGATTGATATGATGGGGATTTGGATCTGGGGTGCTATTTATATCCCTTTCTTTCCATATAGCTCACAGAAGTTGGTATTTCATATAAACTTGTAGGGAAATCCCAGAGGAGCGTAAATATTCTGTGTTTTCCGCACAAACTGCGGCAATCGCGCATTGAGTTTCTTACATCAAAGTTTTCATTTTGTGTTTCAATTATATGTATTTTTGACTAATATTAACATTTTGTTTTTCGCGGTCAAATTAAAATATCTGAAAGCGCGACTAGTTTCTGTTGCTACTTTTTTCAGTGAAGTATCTCTTTAAACCAATATAGATTGAATCGTTTATCTCCCTGAACAGAAATTAGTTTTATTGTGCTCTATATTTTCGCTCTTGAATATTCTTCAATTTAAATATTTTTCTGTTGTGCATTTTTTACTGTAGAATTATTCTCACTTTTATTGTAAGTTAAATATTAAAAATTGAATTATGATACTACTAGTTGCTTCTCATAGTCATGTACTAACCACCACTGGCAACCAGATTGCTCGCATGGAATATTTTCTGTGCTTAATCTCAATTATATATGCAGAAATTCGGGTTGCATGGGAGATAATCCCGGCTTGAGCGACCAAAAATTGTAGAAATTATTATGATTACGGCCGAAGCCAACAAAAGTTGTAGAAAAAGCGCATTATCTTATGGGCACTCTACAGTTAAATGCACCAAAGATAAAGGATGAGAAACAGAAGTTAAAAATTAAATGATTTATTATTAAAACAACATAATATGAAATGAGAAAAGTATTTACACAGGTATTATGTACATTTTAGACAAGAAGGATTTAGGGTTGTTACTTACTTAAGTTATCAACTTATCTTCGTTAAAGGGTTTAATTAGAGTTACCTCTTATTTATAGGTTACATTACAGATACAGTACAGCCATCGCCCATCGCCGCCGTGCTGACAGGGAGAAACCCCGTAGCTCGTTGCCTATTGCTCACTTACCGCATGACTGGTCCGTTCGATTTCAAAAAGTCGTCTCCCCCGATTAAAGCATTACATTGGGTTTTTAACGGAGAGCTTACACCTACGCATCACGTGATTACCGTGAGAAAGCGCGTGATCTTTATCGTCCGATATCTTTCTGCTGACACCACAATATTCAAATGAGCTAGTACGGAAAGTGAGAAATTATTATTGGGAAGGAATTAAACTTACACTTTTAAGCTAGACGGGAAAAATACAATTCCTACATGTATAACTTGATATTCGTGGTTCCTTCAACAAGGTATTTATAAACTTCAAATTGTGACAGACATCTAAGCTGTGCTATCGTTCCCTATTTTGTCTATTGTGCTCATGAATCCCCTAGTAGATTCAAGTCTCATCACGCAATAGTCACATGAAAAACGTCCGACGGTGTCCAACATGGTGTTGTAACATTCTTTTCTTGTTTCTCATGCAAAATGTGCAGTTGATTCCAACATTAAAATGTCCCGCCGCATTTCAATCGTATTATGTGAGCATAACCGCCAGGATGTCAGCTGGATTGAAGAATGCTGATAAAGAAAATTAAAGAATAGTATGTATAATAATTCAACATTCCGGATATATCATTTAATATTTTAGAGAACCTTATTTATAGATTCCACGAAAAATTTGATGAAATAAAAAAAGAAAGTAAAAATTCATAATAACTTACACCACCCCGAAGAACATAAAAAAAATAAAGAAAATCATCATTCCTTAGTTTTCAACAACGAAAGAAAAACGCGCGATTAAATATTTGCAGGAACGATGAAGAAGTTTGAACTTCATTGCAACAATGGAAAGTAATGACTCAATCCATGCATAAAAGTATTTTAAAAATAAATTAAGGGGGAAAACTAGATACGACGACTAGACTGGTACACTAGAAAAGAAAATGTTTTGAATTTAAAACGGTGTAAAAATTATTTTCTCTGATAATATTTGAGGAATTAGCCCGCTAATATTTCGCTTGATTTTTAATTAATTACTTTTCCAAATAAAATTTTGAAAAATCGCTCTGAATTGCGCATTTCCATCCCCCAAATTATATTTGTGCCGAAATTGGTAGCTCTGCGCCCAAAGGGGTGCCCTGTAGAGGACAAAGACGCATACACATTTTCTTTAATTAGAGGAGAGTGGGGTAAAAAAAAGTTATCCTTCATTCTGGCGCCATTATTTTCCTATCTAGCAGACAGATACTGAATGACACTCTACTGGTCAAGAAAAAGGAACGGTCACAGCGGCGTGTTGTAGCTGTTGGATGCACTGCATCTGTGAAGGTTTATTTGTTTTAAGACGTCAACTCTCTAATGTACGTTCGATTTAAAACTATCCTTGTTTAATCATTACAATTATAAAAACTACATTTAGCCTATCTGTCATATTTCAGGACTGATTTTACTTGAATTAGTGGAATACGGTGACAGCCCCGTATATACGGGACGTATGACAACCGTATAAATGCAGTCTCCTTTGTCCATTTAGCGATTTTAAAACGTTCCGAAGCCTTGATGACTTGTAAAAAAATCGCATCATGTCTATGGTAGGGGGATGAGTACAATGTCACGGTTGATTCCTCTGCTGCCAGTCATTTCTGGAGGGAACGACCCCTCCCGCACAAAGGTCCAGTGAACGCAACAGAGCACCAGTGATCCCGTTTCCGTTGATTGCCGAAACAATGCGCCGTCGCTGCTGTTCCTAGGGTTTCTTGGGAGGCTGCGATTGTTCTGGAGCAGCGGTGCGGATCCTCATCGGAGGTGGACAAAATATTTGCAGCGCCCCGCCGTTAGATCAGAAGCCGGCCGACAAATCGCTCAGATAGCCTTGATATCGAAGAATATCTGAAAACCTACTGGCATGGAAAGTAGACTCTCAAAGCAAATAATATCGGAGAAAAGCAATCGGAACTGGTTGGTACAAGTTCCATGCTATTGTATAACATGAATTTCGTTGGGTGTTTAGATTCGGGTTACCATATGGTGCATTCCTTTACAATAAATTTCAAAATGAGTCACAATGTGAATATTTTCTGATTGAACGCTGATCATCAAAACGATCAAATTTAAAATGTTCCCTGTGAACTTCGTTGTTCACACCAGCGACGATTGGGTTTTACGGAGTATCAAAATATAGTAGGAATGTGCTTTTGGACAGTTGTGTTTCCAATTCGAAAATGTGGAGTAAGTCTAAACAGAGGATGAGCGATGTAAGATAAATAATAGCGACCGTTGGAAATTTCATACAACGAAACAATTTTCTTTCTTTTTTACTTTCTTGTATAAGAAGTATACAAAGAGAAAGTATTGCAATTGTCAAAAAATTCGAACTCGAGATTTTGACGAATCTCCACGTTTTAGACCTCCCTGAGTCCGAAAAACACAATTTTGGAATCATGTCTGTCTGTGAACACGATAACTCGAAAACTATTAGAGCTACGGGGATGAAATTTTGTATGTGTTCTTTAGACATAATTTGTAGGTTTCTGTGACATTTTGTACAAAATCCGTCTACGGGAAGTCTGCCTGTCTGTCCGCATTCATGTGAACACTATAACTCAAAAATTTGAATAGCTAGGTGGATAAAACTTGGTGCACAGTTTTATCATCATGAATGTAGGTCGGTATCAAATTTTGGACCAAATCCGTCGAAGGGTTGATTGTCTGTCGGTCTGTATAATCGCATATTTTTTTATTGCAATAACTTCTTAACAAAATTACTTAGATAACTTTAGTTAGTTAACGAACTTTTTCCCCACCATAGGGAATACCGCACGTTTTCTGGCGCGCGGTGTATTTTTTCCCCCATGTGAAGTGTTTGACAGCTAAGTACTCTGGGGAGGAAGGTCCAGAACCAAAAAATACTCTTTTTTTAAATTATTAGCACGTGCGTGCAAGAGTTTTATTGAGCAATGTTCTTGCTTAAATATAAGAAAATTATGAAAATAATAGAATAATTGATTACAGTTCTGGCTTCTTTCAGCCTACTCTGTCACACAACCAAAACAGGCCCACTTCTACGAGTGGCCTAAAAGAATGATGTCGGTCTTCCGTCGACCGGACTTGAGATCTCGGCGACCCAAGTCTATCTTTTCACCACCAAGAAAATCGAGCCCTTGCTCGTTTCTGTCCACTTCTAAATCTCTCTCTCTTTTTAACCCTCATCTTCTCCCCACTGTGGGAGCGGTCAAAAAGCCTCTCCACGAATCCTCGTCCATTTTGTAGGTGGAGTCTGTTTCAGCGAGCCATTATTGGTTCCTTACCTTTTGGTCCTTTTCCCTGTCGCCAGCGGGTTCTCAGGCTGGAGCTAAATGACCTTATCAATCACTTCCACTAACGACTAGTCCACTGGTGACAGATTGGACTCCCGGCTCTCTTTGTCGGCGTTTTAACGAGATGTCCGTAGTCGGCAAGCTGGACTTCCCGCTGAGGCACCTGCTCTGTTCAGTGACCCATGGCGTGTTAAAAAAGTTACTGGCCCTTAATGATCTTGGGGGATCTTACACCCACCCGTGTTATTAATATGCTAGAAAGTTTCGAGGAGGCCACTCCCACTGGTTTAATCTAATAGCAATAGAAATGCTTCAGTGATAATAATAATAAAGATTAGAATTATACATGCAAAAAGACTATTAGAAACTGCATAAAGTGTTTAATTGTTATTTAAACACTGCATTGTATAGGAATGGTCACTGACGGATTAATCTGCTCCTTATTTTTTATTCTTTCTTTTTTCCCCACAAATTCGTTCCATCTTTTATTTCCGAAAGCTGTCGCAAATTATAATGTTTTTTTTTTTTTTTTACACTTTTGAATTGCAAACCTTTGAAAGAAAAAAAACTTAAATGTTCATAATAGCGTTTTCCAGTCTCGATAAAAAAAATGTAGAGTTCTTTTATACAAAAATTTTTTTTAAAAATTTCGTGCAAAGCGTTGCAACATGTTTTACACGTGAATCATTAATATTTAAATCTAAAAGAAGTTAATATAACCTATAATTACTTCTTTTAATATATTTATTTCTTGAAATTGCAGTTATTCTTCAAGAAAATGTCTAACCAGTCTCAACCTCAGGGAAAAAATTCGCAATCAAATCCTTGAATGTGTTTTTAATGCAAATTTTACAGTTTCGTTCGTTTTGCATTTTTTAAACAAACTTTCTTGCTAAGTTAAATCTAAGGTTCAACAGTTATCTTTT